>JAJGRW010003898.1:0-49737 GCA_025461045.1 Carex parvula | reverse complement strand
GTGATACGTCAACAAAATCATTTAATCTTGAAGAGGGTCTAGGAACGCACTGACCTTCGTAGCGTGTTTGAATTTGTAGTATCACCTTGAGTTTGAGTTGTGGTTGTTACCTTGTTCTTCAATATTCTCAATTTGAGATTCTTAAGTACCTACCTCATTAAAGACTTGCTCAAAATGTTAGTTGTGGCCGAGATGATTCTACATGATTTTGTTTAATTGTTCTTTCATTTTCATCTAGTGAAAAATATGGTTCATGTACGTTCAAAGAATGTGACATCTAGAAATATGTAATTTTTTATTAATTGGATCATAGCATTTATATCTCTTTTTTGAGATGAATATCCTAAAAATATGCATTTAGTGGCATGTTTATCTAATTATCTCTATGTTTATCTTGAATATGAACAAAAATGTACAACCAAATATGCGTGGATGGTCTAAACTCATGAATCTATTATGTAATGTCTCTAGAGGTGATTTATTTTGTAAGACCGAACTAGGTGTTCTATTGATAATATGCCGCGGTAAGCACCGCCTCTGACCAAAATTTTTTTGGAACATTATTTTGAAACATTAAAGATCTCGTAACCTAGCAAATGTCTATTTTTTTTTTTCGGCAACTCCATTTTGTTGACGAGTTCCGACACATGTGGTTTGATGAACAATACCATGATTTTTATTAAATTCCAAAAAATCCTTGTTGACATATTCGGTTCCATTATCGGTGCATAATATTTTAATACTAGTGTTGTATTGATTCAATACTAAACTTACAAATTCCTTAAAAACAAAATACTTCCGATTTAGCTTTAAGAATATATCCATGTTGTTCATGAAAAATCATCAATAAATGTAATAAAATACTTAAAATCATTATGTGAGTTTATTGGAGCCGGTCCCCAAACATCGGAGTGCACAAGTTCAAAAGATTTACTTGCTTTGTTTTGAGAATTATGAAATGTCAACCTAGTTTGTTTTGCAAAACGACAAACATCACAACAACTTAAATTTAGATTTGGTAATACAAAAAGTTTTCTAATACCCCATCCGAAGGATGTCCTAATCCATAGTGCCATAATTTATCATTTCTAATACAAAAATTCCTAGCAACACATGCTTGATTTAATGATTCTAATCTATATAATCCATTTTCTAAAATGCCCTCACCAATCTTCTTCCCGGTGACTATATCCTGAAATACAACATTTTTAGATGTGAAAATTACATTACAATTTAATTCTTGAGTAATTTTACTTATGGATAGTAGGTTAGATGTAAATGTGGGCATATACAATACATTTGGAATAGTTTTTTTTAAAAATGTTGTTTTACCAACTCCTTCTATTGGAACTTGAAAACCATTAGCTACACTAATCAGTGGTTTATATTTTTTTCTTTTACTAAATCATCAAGTAATTCTACATTTCTTGTCATATGATCGGTTGCACCCGAATCAATTATCCAAATATTTTTTATTTTCAGTATGTTATGCAATGGAAGAAGTTTTACCATAAAATGCTCCCTGTTTTTTATCTGAGTTTGTACTCTATCCAGTGTGACATGCATCAAAATAATCTCCAGACCCAGCTGCATTTTTCTGATTAAAACACAGCCCAACTCTCTGACTTTCGCTCAGCCCAGCTGCATGATACCCACTCGGCCCAGCAATAGATGGTCCGCTTCCTCCAACGGTCTGCTGACCTTGCATTTCAAATTTCGCTAGAAATTCCCTTAAGGCTGAAATGGAGACAACCTGCTGCATAGAACTGGAGAGCTGCGTCGAATTGGAGAGTTGTTGTGCCGCTGGAAAAGAATTAGGAAAATAATTTGTGTTTCGATTACCTCCATTTTGGTTAAACTGGCTCTGTCCATTTCCCCCATTTTTGTTCATTCGAGGTGGCCTGAGGTGAGGATGCAGGTTCCAGCAGCCATTGCGATCATGCCCCACTCGGTTACAGTAGTCACACCTTCGTTTTTCTTGGCTTTTGCCTCTCCCCCTCCCACTATCACCACTTGGCGGATTTCTACCTCCACCGTGGTTGGCACTCAATGCAGTTCTTTCCGATTCGAGTTCAATTGAAGAGTTGCCTTGATTCATAGCCCTCCTGCGACTCTCCTCTCGTTGTACAATACTGATTGCACCGGCTAGATTGGGTAATTGGGGAGATTGGATAATCTGACTCCTAACTTGCTCGTACGATGAATCTATCCCGGCTAAGAATAGGAATACATTTTCTTGGTCTGCTTTCTTTTGCATTTTTGCTGAGCATGTGGAACAGGTTGTTGCTGGTTGATAAATCAAGAGTTCATCTATCTTTGATTTCAAGGTGCCAGCAAAATCGGTGATTGATTCACCCGATTTTTGCTTTAATTGGGATAATTCTTGCTTTAATTGAAACACATGAGAATAATTGTTCTGATTACCATAGATTCTTCAGCAGCTGACCACATCTTTGCGGAGGTTTCTTTGTAGATGAATTGACTTTTCACCTTCTTTTCCATCGAGTTGAGTAGCCATGCCATGACTTGATTGTCTACGACATTCCATTCATCTTTCTTCTTCTGTAAGTCGGTTTGGGTAGCATCAGTCGGACATTTAACTTTGCCATTCACCCATCCGAATTTGGATTTGCCGTGGAGTGCAATTGTCACTTCTCTACACCATTCGAGATAGTTTATACCATTTAGCATCGTGGCCGTGAGACGGAGAGATGAATTGTCTGCCATGATTTCTGTCATGGAGTTGCTGTGGTGGTTTTGAGCAAGTTGTATTGCTTTTTTTTCGAATTTATTTGGATCTACTATGTATGCTGATACCATGTTACAATTGATAAGGATTATTGAATAGGTGTCTTTATTGAATCATAACCTTTACAATCTCTAATTGAATGTATATATAACAATACAAAGGCTTAAGAGCCGTTGAGAAGTTAACTAAAAAAGAAAAGAATTCAACGGCCTTATTTCTATAAAAGAGTAGCTGGCGGAAGTGAAAGGCTTGAGTAAAAAACTAGAAGAGAAAGGTACAAGGTTGAAATTAGAAAAATAACCTAGAGCTTTACTAAGTGCATCCGGAATGTGTACCCACAATATTTTCTTTAATATTTTCTTTAACAGTTCCATTCCAGCAGCACTAACATTCTACTTGAGAATGCGGATGCCTGAGACCGCTCGTTACACTGCGCTTGTTGCCCGCAACACCAAAGAGGCTACTAACAGATATGTCTACAGTACTCCATCAGGAGATTGAGAGGAAGTGGAAGTCATCGAGCACAATGTTGTTGGTGGTGATACCTGGGGTCTATTCTCCCGACAGTTTGTGAGGCGCCACGATATTCACTTGCTAGGCACTACCTCAACTAGGTTCTTCCTCGATATTGCCTTTTACAGCCAGAACCTCTTCCAGAAAGATATCTTCAGTAAGGTCGGGTGGATCCCCAAGGCAAAGACCATGAATGCCATTGAGGAGGTCTACCGTATTGCATGGGCTCAGGCTATCATTGCCATGTGTGGTACCGTACGGCTACTGGTTCACCGTTGCTTTCATTGACATCATCGTCCATTACCATATCCAACGTATGGGCTTCAGCTTTATGACCATGTTCATGCTAACGCTGGCCATCCCCTACCACTACTGGACCACACCTAGCAACCATACCAGCTTTGTTGTGTTATATGCATTCACCTTCATTTTTGCCAATTTCGGCCCTAACTCGACGACTTTCATTGTTCCTGCCGAGATTTTTCCAGCCAGGCTTCGTTCAACCTGCTATGGTATCTCTGCGGCCTGTGGCAAGGCCGGAGCTATAGTTGGGACATTTGGTTTCTTGTACTCCTCTCAAGGAAGGACTGTTGCCTCTAGGGACATGGGGTATCCCAAGGGTATAGGCATGAGAAACTCTCTCTTTATTCTTGCCATTACAAACGCTTGCGGTTTCTATATGTCAAATTTTAAATTTGTACTTGTCACACCCGACCAGGGCTGACAACCCGCCGCGCTCATCGGCGCAAGGCGATTTCTATTATTTTACAGAATTACATATATACATATACATTACCAATGACATAACTTACTTTTTTTTTCATTGCAAGTCCCACAGTCTTCAAGTTCAATATCTCGTTTCGTGTCTCACGTTTTGTACCTGGAACCCACAAAGTGGAAAGATATTAGAGATTGAAAATCTCTAAGTGCGGTATTCAGTTCCAGTCGATTATTCTAAGACCCAACTAACTAAACCAAACCAGCACTGTTCATAATTATAAAGAGCAACATTAATCATCAAGCCAAATATATAATTCACAATCAATAGTAAACTGCTAGCATGAATCAATGTAGACCAAAATTTGAACCTTACGAAGTAACCCAAAAATAAGTTTACCTATGACATTTCATTAACTAAGTTATGCTTATGGTAACATAAAAGATCTATAAACTCCAAAGTGCAATGCTCACGCAAGTAGATTGATTATAAATTCAAACATGCATGAAATGGTAACATATCATATAAAATACTTAAATGCTCATGAATCTTATTTAATGCACAAATGTTCTTGTAAAGCAATACTTCTAGCATTTCTATCTTGCGATTCAGATTCGACACTTATCTGACTACGGGTCATGCGCTACCACGAAAACGGCGCCTACACAATTTCTGTTATGGCCATAACCTGAAATTGTGCGCTTACCACGAATACGGCGCCTACGTGCCTTCAGTTATGCGCTTCCACGAATCAACGGCGCCTACATAACTGGATCACGCGCTACCACGAATACGGCGCCTACGCAATTTCTGTTATGCGCTTCCACGAATTAACGGCGCCTACATAACATAAATTACGCGCTTACCACGAATACAGTGCCTACATGACCCCGATCATGCGCTACCACGAAAAGACAGCGCCTACATGACCGGTCAAGTTTTCAAGTTCAATGTTCAATCAATACATTACCACGGTCATGCGCTACCACGAAAAGACAGCGCCTACATGACCGGTCAAGTTTCGAAGTTCAATGTTCAATCAATACATTACCACGGTCATGCGCTACCACGAAAAGACAGCGCCTACATGACCGGTCAAGTTTTCAAGTTTCAATCAAATACAAATATGACCACGGTCATGCGCTACCACGAAAAGACAGCGCCTACATGACCGGTCAGTTTTCCAAGTTTCAATCAAGTACAAATATGACCACGGTCATGCGCTACCACGAAAACAGCGCCTACATGACCGGTCAGTTTTCCAAGTTTCAATCAAGAACAAATATGACCACGGTCATGCGCTACCACGAAAAGACAGCGCCTACATGACGGTCAGTTTTCCAAGTTTCAATCAAGTACAAATATGACCACAGTCATGTGCTACCACGAAAAGACAGCGCCTACATGACCGGTCAGCTTTCCAAGTTTCAATCAAGTACAAATATGACCACGGTCATGCGCTACCACGAAAAGACAGCGCCTACATGACCGGTCAGTTTTCCAAGTTTCAATCAAGTACAAATATGACCACGGTCATGCGCTACCACGAAAAGACAGCGCCTACATGACCGGTCAGTTTTCCAAGTTTCAATCAAGTACAAATATGACCATGGTCATGCGCTACCACGAAAAGACAGCGCCTACATGACCGTCAATTATCCAACTATAATATTCATTCAAATGCACACATGTTTATATGTTATGCTCAAGTATACCCATGGTTCACTTCAAGACTATGCTAATATACAAGTTCATGGTTCATATCGTGCTTTGTTTCATGTATGCAATTATTTTAAGCAAAGGTTAATCAGCTCATATCTTATGTCATGTATTTCACAGTCTCTAGTACAACTAATGCATTGTACCATGCATACAAGTTAATTTCATGCAACCAGAAATATGGTTCAGTTCATGATGCAAGCGTAATGTCATGCAACTCGTTTATGCAATAAGAATACCAACTTCAAGACTTTAACTACAAGCAATTGGCAACCGAGCAACAACCAAGCTACACTAATCAAACAAATAATCCCGTGCAATCAGGACATGCAAATTTCAATATGTAATAAGACATTTCACTAAGGCATATTTACACTTACAAAATTTACTTGTCTAATGTATGTCATCATGTACCTCGCTTTGATTCACAATTCAATGGCTCTCATTATTACGTAGTTCACTCATTACCGTCTCAATTTATTATATAAATTTCATGGTTCAGTTCATGTGAAGTGGATGTTTTATATTGATATCAACGCTCCTATCATCTTTTGTGTCATGCATGTATCAATTTGAGAATATAGAAGTTGTGGTCTGTTCCATAATTAAATTATATAAAATAGTTGTACACCATGTAACTCCAAACCACTACCATATATTAACCTTAAGATTACCGACAATTTACTTCTCTTAGGCATTTCACCGAACAGCTGATGTGCAGCAACACCCAGACACGTACCAGTAATTTACTTCTCTTAGGCATTTCACCGAACAGCTGGTGTGCAGAAATACACCAGACCCGTACCAGTAATTTACTTCTCTTAGGCATTTCACCGAACAGCTGATGTGCAGCAACCCACCAGACCCGTACCAGTAATTTACTTCTCTTAGGCATTTCACCGAACAGCTGGTGTGCAGAAAATACACCAGACTCGTACCAGTAATTTACTTCTCTTAGGCATTTCACCGAACAGCTGGTGTGCAGAAATACACCAGACCAGCACTAGTGATGGTACAATAATCACTGAATTAAATCACAATCATCAAGAAATCAACATGCGATCAAAAGCAAGCAAAGAAACCCACGAGCTTACAACAACAATTAAACAAGTTAGAAGGAGCTAGGAATAACTCGAAATCCGCACCTGTTAACGTTGGGCACGATCGGGCTAGAAGTCGCTCTCTGTTCCGAATCAAGCCTATCGAGTTGCTCGAGGCTGCCCCAAGAACGCCATCAATCAATCAATCAACCCAGCAACTATCCTTCTTCTCGATCTTCCTCATTTCCCGGCCACGTCGAGCTACCGACGCCACTTCGTTCTCGCCTCTTTTCTCTCTCTCTATTTTCTCTCCATTGTTTTCTTCCCCCGTATCGCCTCTTTTTCTTTTCGTTAGTTTCTATGTTTCAGTGTATACTGGACCGAGTGAAATCTCCCCCAAAATGAACGGTTCTCCAATATCCACAGATAAAAAGAAATAATGAAAAGAGGGGTAAAGCGGTTCCTTCAGAAAAAGTAAAGAATAAAATAATATAGTCTCTCTCCGTTATTTCCAAATTTTGAAAAGTTAATATCTTTTTGATTTTAGAATTAAATAAGGGCAATAATCTATTTCTTTTCATATCCACAAGCTTTGGAAATAAAAAATTTCAGCGGCATACATAAAGTATTTGAGTTAGGTGAAATGGCAGTCCAGATTGCCAACAGGTGTCCCTTCACATACACATTTTAATCATAAAAGAAAATTCTTTTAGTTATTCTTATTACTTAATAATTAGTTGATTAGTGCATATTAAGATATTACGATTCTAATTACAAATTGGTTAGAAAATATTAAGATATTCCGAACTTAACTGCAAACCTATATTTTACTTACGTGACTTTATGATCAATTAAGGACTAAATAGTTATTTTTATTTATTAGGAGTTCAATGTGAGTCTAAACATATTAGGACCTTATAAATATTTTAAAAAATGGCATGTTTTACTTTGTATCTAATAAAATTTTCAAATGTTCAAAATTGAGATGTTACAATACCAATGTAATAATAATTTCATTGATTATGTATTTTTACCTCATGTCAATTAATATTTCCTAGTATTCAAAAACTAGGCTGTTACAGTACTGGAGGCCAATGGTAAGTCACTTGAGGAGATGGCCCTGGAGACCGTTGCTGAAGGTGAAGAAGCCCCGGTATCCACTTCTCATGTCTGAGCTGATACGAACATATGATGGATTTGTGTCATAGTTACTCATCCTTTTAATTTCTTTGTTATTGCGACTTGGCATTGTTTTGTTTTGTTTTTTCATTGTCATTTGTTTAACTTAGCTTTTTATTGATTAATTTGTTCATGGAATACAACACATAATGTGAAGTCTATATAACTCTATATAATAGAGTACAAAGATTTTATAGCCGTTAGAAATGATGAAAAATAGCTTGAGAGCCGATGCCTTCTTTTTTCTGGTCATGAAGAGGGTTTAAATTTGCAAAAGTGCAACACTGGGTTTTGCTAAGTGCACCCATTATTTTCATCTCCAACACTGGGTTTTGCTTGACTTAAAATCGGTGTAACTAGGTACACGATCTCAAAACAACTGTTATGTGTGGTTGTGCTGCGTGTCTAGTGTATATTCGTCAACAATATTTGAAAATAATAAAGTTACATGAATTATTATTTATATTTGTTTTTTTTTAGGTTAGTGATTTTAAATGCCTACTAACAATTTCATTGATAAAAACGTATGAAATCTTCTAAACTATAATATTCTAATCATACTTATTTAAACTCTTAATCACTCTAATACTTAATCCTCATCTCGCTCCACGACTGAATCTGTTTCTTCGACCGTTGCCGCATTCCGATAATGACCGGATCTACTCACCGTCGCACTCCAATCGAGATGGAGAGTCTATGCTTTGAGCTCTGATGATACCGCACTCTCGGCTCCACTTGGCTCCCTCCCCTCTCCCTCATTCTCCTCTCTGCTCGAGGAGGTAGAACTGAGAGAGAGGGGAGGAGGTACATAAGATAAGAGGAGCGAAATGAAGAAGGAAGATGGAGGAACGGGGAGGCGGCTGTCTGTCCTAGGGCCTTTTTTTATGCCTTTGAAATCTCCCGAATATCATCTATATTTTATATTTTGAAAAATTAAAATTCTCATTTTATGATGCTTAGCCATTTAGTTACATATATTTAGAGTCTTCGTTCTCTCTTGTGTTTATGTACGTAGCCAAAATTATTTCAATCAATTTTTATCTGTGAGTAGTCTATCATAATTAGTCAGACTAATGCTTTCAAGCTCCCGATGGGAGTAATAAAACACATTGACAGAATGAGGAGGAACTTCTTATGGAAAGGAAATGAAGCATGCAATGGTATCAATTGCCTCGTCAACTGGGAAAGGTGTGTACGATGAAAATTAATGGTGGGTTAGGCATCATCAATCTGCGGTGCCAGAACGATGCACTATTGGCCAAGTGTATCTGGGCAATCGAGACTAAGTCGGAATCCATGTGGCCACGTATCGTCTGTTTGTTACAAGGAATGTCTTTGGCATTTAGCTTGGAGTCTTTGAGGCCGGAGGCATCTTTTTTGTGAAAGATCTGGTAAGGGTGTTACCTTTGGTCAAGTGTTCGGTCTGGATGGAGAATGGAGTTCCTGAATGGGACTGGACAAAATCGGGAGAATTCTCTTGTTCTTCAGCTTACCGACCAATGCACCATAGGTGATTCATTTCACGATTCCATAGGGAGTTATGGAAGATTAAGGTTCCCATGAAGATAAAAATCTTTGTCTGGCTGATGCTGGATGACAAGATTCTTACTCAGCAAGTAATGTTTCACAGGGGTTGTATCGTTCTGATGGGTTGTCACTTGTGCAGGGTCGATATAATGGAATCTAAAGACCATATAATATGGGACTGTGTATGCGATGAGATTCTGGATCGACATGATGGCACAATACAATATTCTGACAAGCGGGGCCGAGGACATCCTTTTGGCATGGACCCAAACTAACTTGGTTCCTACGCAGTCACTGAGGATTCAATGGAACGTGGTCTGGGCTGCAGGGGCTTGGGCACTGTGGTGTGAAAGGAATAGAAAACTATTCTCTAATAAAAAGGGTAGTGCATCGTCTCATAGGGGACACGGCGCTTGAATTTTTTTTAGGTTACTGGGCAAGGCGGGGCGTAACGATTTATATTAATAAAAACAATGCGAAGGTTCTCTCATTTCTTTTATTTCTTTTCTCCCGTGCGAAGGTTATCTCATTTCTTTCCTTCCAGATAGCCCAGCATCTGGCTGACCAAGCAATATCCCATAATTTACTCCTCTCTTGATCAAGGTTCCTTCTCTGTATTAGCCAAGCCTCAAGTGCATTGGTCTGACCAGATCTGAGGTCCACTATGTTGATGCCGGCCATCAAGCCTAACCAAAACCTACAAGTGTAGATGCATGTTTGCAGAATATGGTCTGCAGTCTCTAAACCATGCCTCCCACACAGCACACAGCCGATTGAACCGGTACCCTAGTGTTAATAGGACATCCTGAGTAAGTATTTTATTTTGCAATGCAACACAAAGAAAGACCTTTACTTTCACTGGTGCCTTAATTTTCCACAGTAATCTTTGATATGAACAGATAACACCCGGGTTATGTAGAAATTTATACATTGATGATAAGATGAAGGTCTGTCATGCCTCCCATCTCCATGTTATCACAGAATTAACCGTTTCAGTTGAGCAATTATATAAGGTTATTAGTCGTTGGAGCTGTCGCAAGAAACCCGAGTCAGGGCAAGCCATGAAGTTGTGTGACCTCGTTTATGTTATATAGTCTCATCAATGTTTGACCCCATGGGCTGTTTGGTTCTCGGTCTAGCTTCCAGAGCCACTTAATCAATAGTGCCTCGTTCTGTTCCTGAATGGAGATAACCCCCATGCCTCTGTTAACCTTCATTGACATGGCGATTGAAATTGAGAAATGGAGAGCAAGCATCTAGAGTGGAGGTGGGAGCTACTGCTCATCGAGTAAGGTGGGTGGGGAGAAATAAGACAAATGTAGACTCCGTTGTATAGTATAGGAGGGAGAGCATTTGGCTCCGCCGGAGCGTGTAAATATTTTTTACAAATTTTGTATCTAACCTTTTTTATCAATATATCCGTTGGCAACCATAAAAAAAATAGTCAGACTAATAATTCTAGTTTTTGGTGGGGCTTTGGATTTATATAGGAATCAATGATGAGGTAATGCATTGCGGGATTGATATGGATCGTGTAAATTGATTTTGGTATGTAATGCTGGAGGAGGTACTTAGACCAGAGAGATTTATGAGGATTGCAGTTCAGAGCCATTCCATATCAGCACAAAATAAGCAGATTGGGTACGTAGATGAACGAATGGTCGGTAATTTTCGTTCAAGCGTGCCAACCTCGTCATCGATGGTCCACCACAAAAGTCTCCAATTAATCACGCGTGTAAATGACTCGCGAGAAAATTAGTTTTTGGGTTCATTAAGCCCCAAATCACAAAATCAGCACAGTCAATTGATCCGCTGAGGCCTTGTCGTGGTTGACGCAAACCTTCCATGGTATCTTAACTGCATATTAACTAAAATAAATTCTCCTATCCAGTCCGAATGCAAGAGAGCATTGATCCGTTGTTTGCTATCCGCCCTGCCTCGATAGTTTGAGAGAAGTTGGTGGTGATTAACAGCAGTTCGTTAAACGATTGAGTAAGCAATTAAATGCATCATTTGATCACCTATATCTCCATGAATTTCCTCTCTTCTAATCGAGGTTTGGTGTCTGCCATTTGGGCAAATTTTGGATTAATTAACTTAATATTGGTCTAGTACGGAATCAGACCTACTCCGATTTCAAATATTAATCAGCAAATATAAAAGATGTTTTATTCATTATTTCTCATAATTTACATGTTACGATTTGATGTATACATAATGATTTACATGGCTTAAGGAGACGTTTCCATTACTAGCCATTGCAATTTAGCCCATTTTTAGTAAGCTCTGGAAAAGAAAACGAATGGAATAAATAGATATGGTATAATTTGCAAAAGCCACCCAGTTATGCTAAGTATCTCCGGGGGTGTATCTCCACATGCCTCTTAATCATATTGCACTAAGAAATCCACAATCAGCACAGACCTCTAAAATATTTTAACTAAAAGAAGAACCTGTTGCACACAGAAACAAATAGCATAAATTATAAGCTTCCAAACTGTATCATAGTACAAATCTGGTACTGATTAGAACAGGATAAGAACACGTGACTGACAACAGCAGCTTCTAAACCAGAACAATCAAGTTCCTGCTAGAAGAACTGATCTACATTGACAATATCAGAATCACATCAATTTCCAGAAATCAAACCATTCAATCTAATTCGCTTTTGCTTTTCTCTTCTTAGATGATGTTACTTTGTTCTCTACTAACATATATACAATCTTTACCATTCAGATACAGATATGATACTCTATCATAAAAATGATAAAATAGAGCAAAAAAAAACACTAACATATGAGATAAAAGTATCTCAAGCACATTCTAGTACAAGCAAGTATATATCTCAACACTGTGAGTGTCAACACATTTCAACATTGAGCATGTGTCTTACACCGCATTTTCATCTATATTCTCCATGGTAACCTCCTCGAGTGACTTACCCTTTGTCTCTGGCACAAATAAGGTCATAACCATACCCAAGAAGTTGGATGTGGCAAGAACAAAGAGCGAGTTACGCAACCCAATACCCTTGCTGTACCCGCGTTGTGGGGTATTCCCCTGAGACGTACTGGAAACCTAATGCACCAACTATAGCACCAGCCTTGCCACAAGCCGCTGAGATACCATGACATGTTGATCGGAGTCTTGCTGGAAATATCTCGGCTGGAATAATGAAGGTTGTTGCATTGGGACCAAAATTTGCAAAGAAGAATGTCAGCCCATACATGATCACGAAGCCGGTGTGATGGCCAGGGGAAGTCCAGTGGTGGTAGGGAATTGCAAGACCGAGCATGAATACAGTCATCATAAAACCCATGAATTGAATCCAGAATCGACCTATTGTTTCAATGAATGCGACAGTGAACCAGTAGCAGGTACAGTACCGCAAAGTGCGAGGTAGGTTTGGGCAAAGAATATGGTACACTTCCTCGAGGGCATTCATCGTCTCAGCCTTTGGGATCCAACCTACTTTGCTGAAGATGTCTTTTTGGAAGAGGTTCTGGCTGTAGAATGCAATGTCGAGGAAAACCAGGTGGAGGCCGTCGTTATCAGGTGTTAGTCCATGTCGTTTCGAAAATTGAGGGAGAAGAGACCCCATGTGTCTCTTCATGGCCTGATCATGACCTTGCACATTCTCAAAATTCTCTTCAATATCCATGTGGAGCACTTTTGACATGTCAGCGGTTGCTTTCTTGATGTTATGGGCAACAGGGCGTGTACCGTGCTGTTTTGGCATCTGCATCCTCCAGTAGTATGTCAGCGCAGCTGGAATGGCACCAAACATGAGGATTATGCGCCATGCGTATCTGCTTCCGGGACAGTTGAGCGCACACGGTCCTCAGTGTATGATGGAGCTTTGAATGCGTTGTTGAATGCCGCAGAAACAATCAGCGAGATGATGGAAGCAAACAAAATACCAAAGCCCTGCATATATTTTCTCATCGTATCAGTGAGTATGAACCAAATTTTTAAGCATTTCCATTAAATTTTTTCTAGTGCAAATTACTATTGACATAAATTTGTGTGCTCATTATGCAAAATATTGTGTTATTTTGAAAGAAAGGTCCTTAAAAAAACTTATTTTTTGAATTAAGTTCTACAAAAAAAAATCAAATAAATTTATATGTTGTATATAAATAAGATTATAATTAGTATTAAAAAAGACAATTCAGAATTATTAATGGGTCGTACGTGTAATCGAAATTATGATTATCTTAAAGATAGAATAGCTAGCACTCTATGTACATTGTTAATTATTTATTCATTCAGAAATCAGAAGTTTTGCATGATCACTCCGGTGATAGTTGCAAATCGGATGGTAATTAATTTGAAAAACTGGAGAGAAGTATCCTCTTTTGCTTCTTCTGAATAGAAAATTGAGAAACAAAAAAAATAAAAAAAATTGAGCGCGAGAGAGAGCATTAGTAAAACAAATTAAGGAGAGTGAACCGACATTTTTATTAATATCCAAAGTTTAATACGAATTAATAAATATAACCCGGACTCTGACTGATTCGCGAAAACTACCCAAACCGGCCATTTTCTGGCCGGCCATGTACCTTCCCTCAGCATACCTATTTTTTTTTTTTTTTTTTTTTTTTTTAGAGAGACACTATGATGATCAAATATTGAAATCTAACTCTGAAAATTTGAAATTTTTGTTTAAATTATTTGTTATATTACTTCTTTTGAGGAGGGATCAAAGTTACAACACCATTTTTTTCATTTTCAAAGTCCAAATCGTCGATCCAAACCGTTCAACATGATTATCTAAATAAAATGTGCTTGCAGATCCAATTTTACATTTTTTTGAATTTTTTTACTATTTATTAAGATGGGTACAAAAAATTGATCAAAATATAACACTATGATGATCAAAATATAACACTATGATGATCAAAATAACACTATGATGATCAAAATAACACTATGAAGATCAAAATATTGAAATCTAACTCTGAAATACGTTAAATTTTTGTTTAAATTATTTGTTATATTACTTCTTTGATGTATAATTAGCATATTTATACTAAAATACGCTAGAATACTTGAAATTATGTTGAATTACACTATATTGCAATAAATTATGTTCAATTATACTAAATTACGTTAAATTACAATAACTTCGCTAATTATGCTGAAATACAGTAAAAAAAACTAAACTACACAAAATTACGCTATAGTAGACTGATTTTGCTCATCTTCGTGAATCATAAAAATAGTAAAAAATTCCAAAAATAGTAAAAATTAGTAATCTGCAAGTTCATTATGTAACTAATTTACTGAGCTACTCGGATTGAATGATAGAAATGAAAATCTTAATCGGAAACTTCAACTTAAGTTTTGAGGGTCTTCCCTTCGTTTTTGGCGATTCTGAATTTCGCCATCCGGCATCGCCGGCACTGACGCATGCGCATTTTCACAAGCTTTCCGAAAAGTGCTCATTTGCTGAAATCGGACACTCGAGCGCCGTTTTATGACCGTTTGAAGTTTCATCGTCGTTTTTCTCTCTTTTCAGTGAAGATATCGTCCCTATATCGTATTTTAGCGTAAATTACCGTATTTTAACGTAATTTAATGCAATTTAACGTAATTTAACATAATTTAGTGTTATTCAACATAATTTCAATAATCTATCGTATTTTAGTATAATATGCTAATTATACATCAAAGAAGTAATATAACAAATAATTAAACAAAAATTTAACGTATTTCAGAGTTAGATTTCAATATTTTGATTTTCATAGTGTTATTTTGATCATCATAGTGTTATTTTGATCATCATAGTGTTATATTTTGATTATCATAGTGTTATTTTGATCAATTTTTTGTACCCATCTTAATAAATAGTAAAAAATTCAAAAAAATGTAAAATTGGATCTGCAAGCACATTTTATTTAGATAATCATGTTGAACGGTTTGGATCGACGATTTGGACTTTGAAAATGAAAAAATGGTTGTTGTAACTTTGATCCCTCCTCAAAGAAGTAATATAACAAATAATTTAAACAAAAATTTCAAATTTTCAGAGTTAGATTTCAATATTTTGATCATCATAGTGTCTCTCTCTAAAAAAAAAAAAAAAAAAAAAAAAAAAAAAAATAGGTACATGGCCGGCCATTTTCTGGCCGGCTGAGGGAAGGTACATGGCCGGCCAGAAATGGCCGGTTTGGGTAGTTTTCGCGAATCAGTCAGAGTCCGAGTATTTATTAATTCGTATTAAACTTTGGATATTAATAAAAAATGTCGGGAGAGTGAATATGATTACGTAGGAGAATAGCGGCCTATTCATACGCATTAATTAATGCAAATAAGAGAGGGAAAGAGAGAGAATAATAAGTCTGATTAATTTGTTTTTTATTACAACCTTGTGCGCATCTTACACATACACACCTCAAATAAAAAATGTGATATAATTTTTATTAAAATTTAATTTCGAGAAAATAAAAAATGCAAATAAGAGCTATGGGCCACTATTTTATGATCTTGCACATAGTTAATTAGATAGCTAATTTGTGTTCTTAAGCTGATGTGTGTTATTTATAGTGGCCTCCTCAGTGATATCATTTTTTCATGAAAATATTGGAGATTTATTCTTTTAATGTGCCTACCTCACTAGTGTTGGTTGTAAAGTGTCATTAGTGTCGGTTGTGAGTCTGTCATATGTTATATGGAGTATAACGAGAGGCAGCATATTACTGGTATAAAGGATCTAACAGCCATTGAAGGGGCAAGTTCTGATCAAATAATGTGAAGTATGATTTTTTCCGAGATAAAATTTAAAACTTCAATTCCAAAAGTATTCAACAGTAAATTAAATCCAATAAGAAAAAGTCGCATTATCTGGTTACACTGATAATGCATGCATCTATCCCCTGAATGCTAATCAGAAACCAGAAAAAGAGGCGCCAAAAATGCAACCATTAATTAAGATAGGTTAAATTAACCTACGTTGTTTTAAGAGAATACGATTAATTATACTTTAATGTCAAACATTTCAAAATCAAGTTAGAAGATTTTTTTGTGAAAATTTAAAATTAAAAGATTGTACTTCGGATAATGCGATTTTTAACATAAATATGTACTTCGGATAAAGTTCTGGAACTTAATTAATAATTCTAATATTAGATAATAGTTTAACATTATTTTTTTCTCCCAGAAGTGACAACTGGCACCGGCTTCTAGAATAAAAGCTAATTTGAGTTCTTACTTCAAACGCAAGAAATAAAAGCGGTTTGTAAAAGAGCAGTAATTAATGGGGATTTTGACGGATAAAGATTTTTACAGAGTATTTTTGGCTTCACACAGCACACAGACTACATAATCAAAACAACATTGCATATGGTGCTTGCTCTGCATGAAGCCAAAACTATTCTGTTAAATTCTTTACCCATTTTGGCGTACCTGCATGGCAAAGACAGCAGCGATGAAGGCGCCGCGGGTCCTTTTGTTCGAATACTCCGACATAATAGTCGCCGAAAGTGGATAATCGCCACCAACCCCAAATCCAAGCCAGAATCGGAAGAAGCATAGCGTCGCAATGACACCCTTGGGCTTGTAACTAAACGAGAGACCCGATGCGAGTGAGCAAATCGTCATTAGAATCAGTGTGAAACCATACACGCGTTTCCTACCAACTCTATCTCCAAACCAACCGAAGAAGAGCTGCCCGGCAAGGGCACCGCTGAGGGCCACACTGTTCACTGCCGCCGATACATTGGGCGGGAGGATGCCGGGAGATTCAAAACTCGGGTCGGAGTAGTAAATACGTCCCAGGAGTTTTGTAATGAGGGAAATTGAGAAGAGATCATAGGCGTCGGTGAAGAAACCCATGCCGGCTATCACGATTCGCGGAAGTGGTACCACTGTGTTCGGGCGACATCGAGGGTTGTCAAGACGTTCAGCTGTGGCCGTGCCATTGTTTGTGGCAGATGATTAACAGCTGTGAGACGGCAGTATGTGTTGTTCAATGTCTTCATTCGTCTTATTTATGATGTTACATCAGAGGAGGCAAGTTCTAATTAATTTAATTAACAACTAATAGTAATATATATGTATTGAGTCTACTTATAAGGACTGCAATGTAGAAAGTTATTGGTCAAAGGGTCGAATACAAAATGAGTCATATATATTTAAGCGATCAAGTAGACTATCTTTTAAGTTTTAAGCTTATTATATTTCCTAGCTTACTATATTTCGTTACTTTTTTCCAAGCAGCAACGATCAAATCAAAGCCTGCTTCTTGATTTTTAATTAGTTCAACTACTAAGCTTACTGCGGATGATCGATACACTCTTGTGTCCCGACAAATTTATATCGATTTTTTACGAATGCGCCTTCAGGCCTTTGTGAATGAAATGCAAAACAGAGAGTTATGATTTAGTAAATAAATATTTCATCAGAGAGAATCCCAACTCAACATAAGGATGAAGAGGGCAGTGTAAAATTAATTCTCTCTGCACTTCGATTTGGATGTTACAAAATTTGATAGTTTGTATATAGAGTTCACCTCATGTTTCTTATCCTCCTCTTCTTTAAATATCAAAATTTAATATTCTAGAGCAAGTAAATTGTGTCCGGTCACCCCTCTTCTCTCCGGGCAAATCCTCTCCGGTACCGTAAAAGATTCCCTTCATTTTACGGTTTGAGATTCGGGCTGACGGAGGGGGCAGAATTATTGGGCTTTGAGATTCGTGCCAAGTTAAAAAGAACGTCCAGATCAAGTAATTGTAAAAGATTCCCTATTACGGTACCGGGGTGATGTGAATTCCCTCTCCCCTCTCTCCCCTTCCCTTCTTTACCCTCTCTAAAGACCTGCAATATTCCATGTAATCATGTGGCTGGTAATCTTCTCCATATTTACTTCTCTGTTTCTTTAGCGAGATGAAAATATGTCTTTTAAATTCTAATATTCATAAAAGATCTCTTAATCAAATTTTGAATTCATGATTTACCATATAGAAATTGTTACTTTTGTAATAAGACTAAATGCTATTTTTTTTTTTATAATGCTCCTTGTTTTATTGAGAATGGTTTTCTTTTGTTTTCTACTATATCAAATCATATTTTAAAATTAAATAACATCACAAGTTGATTAAATAAACTCTTAAGAGTTTCTATATATAGTTTGATAATGAATTTTATTCTCATGTTATTACTTTTCTTTTTTACTGAAATGAACTAAAATTTTCCTTCACCTTGTTGATCAGAAGGATAAAAATACTTTCCAAGTTGAAAATCATATCACACTCCAATACTAATATTGAGGGTTCAAATGTCTTTGTTTTTTGTGTCTCCATCATTCCTCTATTTTTAATAACTCAAAATTTAAAACTTAAAAGTCAAAATAAAACCGTTGGATGATCTACATCATTTTATCTATGCACGTGTAAAAAATTGTGACATTTCAACTTTGTTGGTTGTCATCAAGAACTTGTAAAACCATACTAATGTGGATAATTTCTAGACGTTGATTTTTCAAATGATTGATTCACATAAAAACAAAATCGAAATGTGAAATTTTTTTTATGAGCACATAAAAAAAATAGCATAGATTACATCTAACGGTTTTATTTTGACCTTTACGATTTTAATTTTAATTTTATTAACGTTTTTAAATAAAAACATGATAGATGCACAAAGGATGAAGACATTTCAACCCTCCTCATAATTTATTACTATTGTGCGTTCCAAGAATTCACCAAAGAAAGCTTAGAGAAATATTAATTAGTTGACTAAATAGTAGACTGCCGTGATTTTTATTTTTACCCAAAAAAAAATATTTTAATATAAATAACCACATTTTTAAAAGAATTTTATTTCTACCCAAACCGCATATATTATTTGCTTTGAATAACAATTCAGACCGCACAGAATATATGCGGCTTGAATTGTTAATTCAAGCCGCACAGAATATATGCGGCTTGAATTGTTAATTCAAACCGCAAATAATATATGCGGCTTGAATCTCTTTTTTTTTTGAAAACTATAACTACGGGGGAGAGCTCCGTAGAAGAGAGAGAAAAAATAAAGAGAGGAAGAAGAAGAGGAAGAGGAACAGGAGAGGAGCTCTGAAGGAAGGAGGAGGAGACGAGAAGTCTGTCAAATCAGGTAATTTTTTTTTTACATACGTATTTACTGTTAATTACTGTTTATTTACTGTTTACTGTTAATTACTGTTCATTACTGTTCATTACTGTCAATTACTGTTAATTACTGTTATTACTGTTAATTACTGTTCACATACGTATTTACTGTTAATTACTGTTCATTAATGTTTATTTACTGTTCATGTACTGTGTATGTACGTATTTACTGTTCAATATTGTTCATATACGACTATTCACAACTGTTCACAATTGAAATCAGTAAACTGACCAAATATTTGTCATTTATGAATGTAGTTTATTGGCCATGTCTATTGCAATTTCAATACATTTTGGAGGAAAGTTCATAACTGACCAGTATGGAGTACGTTACTCCAAACCTGCAGCAAATACGTATTGGGTTGATGAAAATTTCTCATTTAGCAGTTGCAATCGCTTATTTATGAAGCGAGCGGCTACAATAGATTCGTTGCCAATTACAAATTCAGGCCCGAATGGTCCACGCAGGAAAGTATGTCAAAATCACATTGGGAGATAACGGGGCATTGAGAGGTCTAATAGCGCAGGTTTTGAGGTCTGGCGAATCATTATTGGAAGTTTTTGCACGCAGAATTCGCGAAGAGTCAGGGGCCGGAAGTTCAGGCCAAAATTCGGCTGCCCAACATTATCAAGAAGATAATGAACCACACACTCCTTTTATCGTAATGCCTGTAGCAGAACCGGAACAGAAATATACAATAATTCACCCCAATCTCCACCTTTTGTCCCACACGAGTACAATCTCCACCTTTTATCCCACTATATGTTGAAGGTCCTTCATCCTTACCTGGGCCTGAACCAAATCCTCACCCCAGACCGCCACCAGTACAGGAAGATCCAAACGAGTCGGAATTTGAATTTATAAACGAGATACCGGAGGAGAATCTGCAAACTGGGGATGAATTGGGGGAAGAAGAATGTGACATTAATGAGGAAGGAAGATGAAGAAGATGAAGAAGAATACACAGCCCACTGTGAGGCAGAATAGAGAGAATATGCCGTTGGGTGGCCGCTCTGAGACTCACCCTTTTGTAAACTTCAATGACACATCTGCTTTCGAGAAGCAGATTTTCTTACTATGGTCGTCGGGTTGAGTACAGGAGTGAGCTCGCAAAAGGCCAATACTTCGTAAGTAAAAAGCAACTGACGAAAAAGATCAGAGAGTACCATGTTGACAAGAACAACGATATACGAAGAGAAGTGACACATCCCGGCTGGAAATTAGATGCAGCACTCCGGGTTGTCGTTTCAAACTGAAGGCAAGAGCAACAAATGCCGGAGATACATGGATGATAACTGAGCAAGACACGCCTCACACATGCGAATCTGAGTGAAAGGTCGGACCATGCACAACTCACGGCATCAATTATCGCAGATCATCGAGAGCGGCATTAAGGAAGACCCCACTATGAGCATCCGGAGTGTGGCACACTGCGTGAGGGTTAGGTTTGGCAGTATAACCCGAAGTACAACAAACTTTGGAGAGGTCGTGAGATTGTTAGCCCGGCAATTTGGGAGTTGGGAAGAGTCGTACAATTTTATGAAACTATTGCTTACGGGATATGTTACACGAATCCCGGCTCAAAATACCAATTTCTGACAAGTCCGAGCATCGATAAAAATACAGGACTGGTCAAAGAAGGTGTTCAGAATTCAGGGCCGTGGCATGGGCTTACGGACCATGCATTACCGCATTTGATTACTTAAGCCGGTGATCAGTATAGATGCAGCCTTCCTTTCTGGGCGGTATGAGGGCAGACTTTTGATGGCTTGCGCCTATGATGCCGATAACCAATTGCTGCCTCTAGCATTTGCAATTGTACATACGGAGAATGAAGAGAACTGGGGTTTTTTCTTACATGGCTTAGGATTAATGTGATTGGTGTAATAGATTCGTATGTGTTATATCGGACCAACACAAGGGTATCAAAGCTGCATTGAAACCTGAATACGGATGGGATAGGGATAATTTTGTGCACAGGTATTGTATCCAACATGTTGCAGATAACCTGGTCCAGGCGTGTGGGAAGGACAAATGGTACGGAACTAGGTTCAAACAAGGAGCCAGGAAGAAGAAGCCAAGAAGGCTGAAAGAGATGTTCGAAGATTTTTGCTCGGTATGTCTAATATTGTCTAATTTATATCATTTTTGTTTCTTTTAGATGCATTTTGTCTAATTTTGCTTTGTTCTATTGCAGCAAAATCCGACGTGTAATGCTTTTCTGAGGAGAGTGGGCAAAGTACGTCCTGATGATGTCATGGAGCCGTCAAATTTTGAAAAAATTTCCAGACCTGTGATGGAGGGTACCGATTTGGTATCATGACAACAAACGGCTCTGAGTCCCTGAACGCTGTCTTCAAGGATAGCCGAATGTTGCCCGTGGCTGCACTTGTAGAGGAGACATTCGCCAAGTGCAATAGGTGGTTTGTTCAACGGCGACAGGCAGCGACGGAGCAAAGCAATGCAGAACAGCCTTTTTCCAAACGGGTACATGTTAAGCTCGCCAAACGGTGGGAGAAAGCTACAAAAATGGATGTCATCCCATACTCGCACGGCGAAGGTAATTACCAAGTCACGGGCCCAAATGAATATGTTCCAGTGGTCCAAATGCAGGATGGAACTATGTCAATTATTCATAGAAGGTTCCAGTATATCGTGACATTCGGGCCAGAGAGAAAAGTGGAATGTACATGCAGAGGTATCCAATTAACTGGAATTCCGTGCGCTCATGTGTTAGCGGTTTGTCGTATAAAACTGGTCACCCGACCTATTTGTTGCCCACTGGTATAGGGTGGACTACCTTCTGAGTACTTGGAATGCACTGTTTGTTCCTTATGGCAATCCTGAAGATTGGCCTACAACCACTACCCCTAAAATTGAGCCAAACAAAGATTGGATACGGCGTGGTAGGAGAAAACACATCCGTCAAGATATGACCATGGATGAAATGCAAGGTAGGCGACGGGGGCACCATCCTCGCCGTTCCACTTCTGACAGGCAGAGGCGAGGTATGTCACATTCATCCTATTTATTTAATGTTGAATAGCTTACTAACTAAATATTTGGGCTGCAGAGGCTCATAACGCAGCAAATGTAGCAGAGAATGAGCGAGTTATGGCAGAGGCAAGTGGATCGCAAGGGCCGCGGCGAAGCACAGCCAGAAGCCGTACAGCAGACCGTGAAAATGCAAATATGGTTTAGGGAGGCAATGGGAGAAGTACTGGCAGGAGGGAGGCGGTTGGAATGCAAGGGCCTTCAGGTACTACCCAGCGAAGGAGCACAACTCAAGCAGGTAGGAGGAGCACATCTGGCGCAAGGCCATCCGTACAGCACACCAGCAAGAAGAAGGAGTGCAACCAGCTAGAAGGAGCACATCTCAATTAGGAAGGAGGAGCACATCTGGTACAGCTAACGAAGCGCAAGCAGGACCGTCCGGTACAGCTAACCGGCAAGACGAAACAGTGCAACAAGCTAGAAGGAGCACATCATCATGGGGATCTGGTGGCTCATGGGATAAATTTTAGAGGAGTCGTAGGAATTAACTTTATTTTGTGAAGAATTTTTACTTTGAGGTTTGTATGAACTTTTTGTATGTATTTTATTATGTTGCAGTTTTGTATGAACTTATTTTATTATGTTGCAATTTTTACGTTGAGGTTTGTATGAACTTTACTTTGAGGTTTGTATGAACATCATCTTGGGGATCTTTTTGTATTTGTACTATTTTTCATTTTTGGATGTTATTTCTTTTGTTGTATGACATAATAAATACTACCATAAAATGACGTCACGCCCTCCGTGCGACTACCATCATCTCCTCGTGTCTGTATCAAAGTTTTTACCTTTTCAAGTATTTGAAAAGGATGCTTTGAATGTAACAAAAGAACTTTATTATTTAGAGATTACCTGATCCAAAATAATCTGACTCTTGGGCCATTGGACAAATGACGTCCGGGCTTCATCGAGCACCAGCATTTCCCCCTCAATTGGGACAGTATTAAATACTTGATCAAAACGGCACTAGATGGAGAAGGCATTTTATACCAAAACCCTACAAAGACTTTTCTACACGGATTTTAGTTAAAAATCCGTGTAGCTCTCTAACAAATCATACACGGCTATTTATACTTAAGAACCGTGTACAATGCTAGTCTTTCTACACCGATTTATAAAAAAAAATCCGTGTAGATATTCCAGCACGGATATTCAACAAATATTCGTGTACAATTACTATTTGTACACGGTTTTAGTTAAATATCCGTGTATGATTGTCCTATATATTTTTTAGATTTTTTTTTCTGGGCTAGCCTCCAGTTTTGCTAGCCAGTTTTGCTACAAAATTCAATATTGAGTTACCCCCAGTTTTTTCAGATAATTTGACATCCAGATTTCAATTACAGCACAAAAATTATACTTAGCATTACAAAATTCATATATTCATAAATTCATATTTAGCATTACAAATCCATATTTAGCATTACAAAATTCATAAATTCATCTCCTTATTTACAATTACAACACAAAAATTACTAAATTCACTATATTCATTTAACACCTTACAATAACATGCTTTATCTTGGTTAGGTTCCAAAGAAATGAGTTAGACTAACTTTCAACTAATAAAACATTTTCCAAAAATTAAATTATGTTTTAGTCCCAAGTTTTTGGCGATGTAGAAATGGACACGTTGCAGTGTTCTTACGTTGTTGTTTAAATTCTTTCGCAAACCACATCTTATTCAAAGGGGGTTTGTGTAAGAAATTAAACAACAATGCACTGCAACATGCCATTTCTACACCGCTAAAAACTTGGGATCAAAACATGATTTAATTTTAAGAACATATTTTATTATTGAAAGTTATTTTACCCATTTCTTTGGAACCTAACCAAGAAAAACATGTTCTTGTAAAGTGTCAAATAAAATATAGTGAAAATAAAAAGAAAATAAAATTCATCACATGCTGTCCATCGGAAAGTTCATCACAATCTGCAAATAAAAAGAAAATAATGAGTAACTAAGCAACAATAAGTAACAGAAAATTAGAGGAAGAAACGTATATATATATATATATATATATATATATATATATATATATATATATATATATATATTTCGTTTCTTCCTCTAATTTTCTGTTACTTATTGTTGCTTAGTTACTCATTATTTTCTTTTTATTTGCAGATTGTGATGAACTTTCCGATGGACAGCATGTGATGAATTTTATTTTCTTTTTATTTTCACTATATTTTATTTGACACTTTACAAGAACATGTTTTTTCTTGGTTAGGTTCCAAAGAAATGGGTAAAATTAACTTTCAATAATAAAATATGTTCTTAAAATTAAATCATGTTTTGATCCCAAGTTTTTAGCGGTGTAGAAATGGCATGTTGCAGTGCATTGTTGTTTAATTTCTTACACAAACCCCCTTTGAATAAGATGTGGTTTGCGAAAGAATTTAAACAACAACGTAAGAACACTGCAACGTGTCCATTTCTACATCGCCAAAAACTTGGGACTAAAACATAATTTAATTTTTGGAAAATGTTTTATTAGTTGAAAGTTAGTCTAACTCATTTCTTTGGAACCTAACCAAGATATAGCATGTTATTGTAAGGTGTTAAATGAAATATAGTGAATTTAGTAATTTTTGTGTTGTAATTGTAAATAAGGAGATGAATTTATGAATTTTGTAATGCTAAATATGGATTGTAATGCTAAATATGAATTTATGAATATAGAATTTTGTAATGCTAAGTATAATTTTTGTGCTGTAATTGGAAATCTGGATGTCAAATTATCTGAAAAAACTGGGGGTAACTCAATATTGAATTTTGTAGCAAAACTGGCTAGCAAAACTGGAGGCTAGCCCAGAAAAAAAAATCTAAAAAAATATATAGGACAATCATACACGGATATTTAACTAAAACCGTGTACAAATAGTAATTGTACACGAATATTTGTTGAATATCCGTGCTGGAATATCTACACGGATTTTTTTTTATAAATCGGTGTAGAAAGACTAGCATTGTACACGGTTCTTAAGTATAAATAGCCGTGTATGATTTGTTAGAGAGCTACACGGATTTTTAACTAAAATCCGTGTAGAAAAGTCTTTGTAGGGTTTTGGTATAAAATGCCTTCTCCATCTAGTGCCTTTTGATCAAGTATTTAATACTGTCCCAATTGAGGGGGAAATGCTGGTGCTCGATGAAGCCCGGACGTCATTTGTCCAATAGCCCAAGAGTCAGATTATTTTGGATCAGGTAATCTCTAAATAATAAAGTTCTTTTGTTACATTCAAAGCATCCTTTTCAAATACTTGAAAAGGTAAAAACTTTGATACAGACACGAGGAGATGATGGTAGTCGCACGGAGGGCGTGACGTCATTTTATGGTAGTATTTATTATGTCATACAACAAAAAGAAATAACATCCAAAAATGAAAAATAGTACAAAATACAAAAAGATCCCCAAGATGATGTTCATACAAACCTCAAAGTAAAGTTCATACAAACCTCAACGTAAAAATTGCAACATAATAAAATAAGTTCATACAAAAACTGCAACATAATAAAATACATACAAATAAAATTCATACAAACCTCAAAGTAAAAATTATTCATTCACTTAAAGTTAATTCCTACGACTCCATCTAAAATTTATTCCCATGAGCCAACCAGATCCCCATGATGATGTGCTCCTTCTAGCTTGTTGCACTGTTTCGTCTTGCCGGTTAGCTGTACCGGACGGTCCTGCTTGCGCTTCGTTAGCTGTACCAGATGTGCTCCTTCCTAATTGAGATGTGCTCTTTCTAGCTGGTTGCACTCCTTCTTGCTGGTGTGCTGTACCGGATGGCCTTGCGCCAGATGTGCTCCTCCTACTTGCTTGAGTTGTGCTCCTTCGCTGGGTAGTACCTGAAGGCCCTTGCATTCCAACCGCCTCCCCTCCTGCCGGTACTTCTCCCATTGCCTCCCTAAACATCATATTTGCATTTTCACGGTCTGTTGTACGGCTTCTGGCTTGCTTCGCCGCGGCCCTTGCGATCCACTTGCCTCTGCCATAACTCGCTCATTCTCTGCTACATTTGCTGCGTTATGATCCTCTGCAGCCCAAATATGTTAGTTAGTAAGCTATTCAACATTAGAATGAAATATAATTAGGATTGAATGTCATACCTCGCCTCTGCCTGTCAGAAGTGGAACGGCGAGGATGGTGCCCCCGTCGCCTACCTTGCATTTCATCCATGGTCATATCTTGACGGATGTGTTTTCTCCTACCACGCCGTATCCAATCTTTGTTTGGCTCAATTTTAGGGGTAGTGGTTGTAGGCCAATCTTCAGGATTGCCATAAGGAACAAACAGTGCATTCTAAGTACTCAGAAGGTAGTCCACCCTATACTAGTGGGCAACAAATAGGTCGGGTGACCAGTTTTATAACGACAAACCGCTAACACATGAGCGCACGGAATTCTAGTTAATTGGATACCTCTGCATGTACATTCCACTTTTCTCTCTGGCCCGAATGTCACATATACTGGAACCTTCTATGAATAATTGACATAGTTCCATCCTGCATTTGGACTACTGGAACATATTCATTTGGGCCCGTGACTTGGTAATTACCTTGCCGTGCGAGTATGGGATGACATCCATTTTTGTACCTTTCTCCCACCGTTTGGCGAGCTTAACATGTACCCGTTTGGAAAAAGGCTGTTCTGCATTGCTTTGCTCCGTCGCTGCCTGTTGCCGTTGAACAAACCACCTATTGCACTTGGCGAATGTCTCCTCTACAAGTGCAGCCACGGGCAACATTCGGCTATCCTTGAAGACAGCGTTCAGGGACTCAGAGCCGTTTGTTGTCATGATACCAAATCGGTGCCCTCCATCACAGGTCTAGAAAATTTTATCAAAATTTGACGGCTCCATGACATCATCAGGACGTACTTTGCCCACTCTCCTCAGAAAAGCATTACACGTCGGATTTTGCTGCAATAGAACAAACAAAATTAGACAAAATGCATCTAAAAGAAACAAAAATGATATAAATTAACAATATTAGACATACCGAGCAAAAATCTTCGAACATCTCTTTCAGCCTTCTTGGCTTCTCTTCCTGGCTCCTTGTTTGAACCTAGTTCCGTACCATTTGTCCTTCCCACACGCCTGGACCAGGTTATCTGCAACATGTTGGATACAATACCTGTGCACAAAATTATCCCTATCCATCCGTATTCAGGTTTCAATGCAGCTTTGATACCCTTGTGTTGGTCCGATATAACACATACGAATCTATTAACACGAATCACATTAATCCTAAGCCATTGTAAGAAAAAACCCCAATTCTCTTCATTCTCCGTATGTACAATTGCAAATGCTAGAGGCAGCAATTGGTTATCGGCATCATAGGCGCAAGCCATCAAAAGTCTGCCCTCATACCGCCCAGAAAGGAAGGCTGCATCTATACTGATCACCGGTCTTAAGTAATCAAATGCGGTAATGCATGGTCCGTAAGCCCATGCCACGGCCCTGAATTCCTGAACACCTTGTTTGACCAGTCCTGTATTTTTATCGATGCTCGGACTTGTCAGAAATTGGTATTTTGAGCCGGATTCGTGTAACATATCCCGATAAGCAATAGTTTCATAAAATTGTACGACTCTTCCCAACTCCCAAATTGCCGGGCTACTACAATCTCACGACCTCTCCAAAGTTTGTTGTACTTCGGGGTTATACTGCCAAACCTAACCCTCACGCAGTGTGTCACACTCCGGATGCTCATAGTGGGGTCTTCCTTAATGCTGCTCTCGATGATATCTGCGATAATTGATGCCGTGAGTTGTGCATGGTTCGTCCTGGTGTACTCAGACGTGCATGTGTGAGGAGTGTCTTGCTCAGTTATCATCCATGTATCTAGCATTTGTTGCTCTTGCCTTCAGTTTGAAACGACAACCCGGAGTGCTGCATCTAATTTTCAGCCGGGATGTGTCACTTCTCTTCGTATATGTCTTGTTCTTGTCAACATGGTACTCTCTGATCTTTTTCGTCAGTTGCTTTTTACTTACGAAGTATTGGCCTTTTGCGAGCTCACTTGTATTCAACCCGACGACCATAGTAAGAAACATCTGCTTCTCGAAAAGCAGATGTGTCATTGAAGTTTACAAAAGGGTGAGTCTCAGAACGGCCACTTAACGGCATATTCTCTCTATTTTGCCTCACAGTGGCTGTGTGTATTCTTCTTCATTCTTCATCTCCTTCATCATTAATGTCACATTCTCTTCCCCCAATTCATCCCCAGTTTGCAGATTCTCCTCCGGTACCTCGTTCATAAATTCAAATTCGACTCGTTTGGATCTTCCTGTACTGGTGGCGGTCTGGGGTGAGGATTTGGTTCAGGCCCAGGTAAGGATGAAGGACCTTCATACACAGATATAGGTGGGATAAAAGGTGGAGATTGTACTCGTGGTGGGACAAAAGGTGGAGATTGGGGTGAATTATTGTATATTTCTGGTTCCGGTTCTGGTACAGGCATTACGATAAAAGGAGTGTGTGGTTCATCTTCTTGATAATTTTGTGCAACCGAATTTTGGCCTGAACTTCGGCCCCTGACTCTTCGCGAATTCTGCGTGCAAAAACTTCCAATAATGATTCGCCAGACCTCAAAACCTGCGCTATTAGACCTCTCAATGCCCCGTTATCTCCCAATGTGATTTTGACATACTTTCCTGCGTGGACCATTCGGGCCTGAATTTGTAATTCCAACGATTCCTATTGTAGCCGCTCGCTTCATAAATAAGCGATTGCAACTGCTAAATGAGAAATTTTCATCAACCCAATACGTATTTGCTGCAGGTTTGGAGTAACGTACTCCATACTGGTCAGTTATGAACTTTCCTCCAAAATGTATTGAAATTGCAATAGACATGGCCAATAAACTACATTCATAAATGACAAATATTTGGTCAGTTTACTGATTTCAATTGTGAACAGTTGTGAATAGTCGTATATGAACAATATTGAACAGTAAATACGTACATACACAGTACATGAACAGTAAATAAACATTAATGAACAGTAATTAACAGTAAATACGTATGTGAACAGTAATTAACAGTAATAACAGTAATTAACAGTAATTGACAGTAATGAACAGTAATGAACAGTAATTAACAGTAAACAGTAAATAAACAGTAATTAACAGTAAATACGTATGTAAAAAAAAAATTACCTGATTTGACAGACTTCTCGTCTCCTCCTCCTTCCTTCAGAGCTCCTCTCCTGTTCCTCTTCCTCTTCTTCTTCCTCTCTTTATTTTTTCTCTCTCTTCTACGGAGCTCTCCCCCGTAGTTATAGTTTTCAAAAAAAAAAGAGATTCAAGCCGCATATATTATTTGCGGTTTGAATTAACAATTCAAGCCGCATATATTCTGTGCGGCTTGAATTAACAATTCAAGCCGCATATATTCTGTGCGGTCTGAATTGTTATTCAAAGCAAATAATATATGCGGTTTGGGTAGAAATAAAATTCTTTTAAAAATGTGGTTATTTATATTAAAATATTTTTTTTTGGGTAAAAATAAAAATCACGGCAGTCTACTATTTAGTCAACTAATTAATATTTCTCTAAGCTTTCTTTGGTGAATTCTTGGAACGCACAATAGTAATAAATTATGAGGAGGGTTGAAATGTCTTCATCCTTTGTGCATCTATCATGTTTTTATTTAAAAACGTTAATAAAATTAAAATTAAAATCGTAAAGGTCAAAATAAAACCGTTAGATGTAATCTATGCTATTTTTTTTATGTGCTCATAAAAAAAATTTCACATTTCGATTTTGTTTTTATGTGAATCAATCATTTGAAAAATCAACGTCTAGAAATTATCCACATTAGTATGGTTTTACAAGTTCTTGATGACAACCAACAAAGTTGAAATGTCACAATTTTTTACACGTGCATAGATAAAATGATGTAGATCATCCAACGGTTTTATTTTGACTTTTAAGTTTTAAATTTTGAGTTATTAAAAATAGAGGAATGATGGAGACACAAAAAACAAAGACATTTGAACCCTCAATATTAGTATTGGAGTGTGATATGATTTTCAACTTGGAAAGTATTTTTATCCTTCTGATCAACAAGGTGAAGGAAAATTTTAGTTCATTTCAGTAAAAAAGAAAAGTAATAACATGAGAATAAAATTCATTATCAAACTATATATAGAAACTCTTAAGAGTTTATTTAATCAACTTGTGATGTTATTTAATTTTAAAATATGATTTGATATAGTAGAAAACAAAAGAAAACCATTCTCAATAAAACAAGGAGCATTATAAAAAAAAAAATAGCATTTAGTCTTATTACAAAAGTAACAATTTCTATATGGTAAATCATGAATTCAAAATTTGATTAAGAGATCTTTTATGAATATTAGAATTTAAAAGACATATTTTCATCTCGCTAAAGAAACAGAGAAGTAAATATGGAGAAGATTACCAGCCACATGATTACATGGAATATTGCAGGTCTTTAGAGAGGGTAAAGAAGGGAAGGGGAGAGAGGGGAGAGGGAATTCACATCACCCCGGTACCGTAATAGGGAATCTTTTACAATTACTTGATCTGGACGTTCTTTTTAACTTGGCACGAATCTCAAAGCCCAATAATTCTGCCCCCTCCGTCAGCCCGAATCTCAAACCGTAAAATGAAGGGAATCTTTTACGGTACCGGAGAGGATTTGCCCGGAGAGAAGAGGGGTGACCGGACACAATTTACTTGCTCTAGAATATTAAATTTTGATATTTAAAGAAGAGGAGGATAAGAAACATGAGGTGAACTCTATATACAAACTATCAAATTTTGTAACATCCAAATCGAAGTGCAGAGAGAATTAATTTTACACTGCCCTCTTCATCCTTATGTTGAGTTGGGATTCTCTCTGATGAAATATTTATTTACTAAATCATAACTCTCTGTTTTGCATTTCATTCACAAAGGCCTGAAGGCGCATTCGTAAAAAATCGATATAAATTTGTCGGGACACAAGAGTGTATCGATCATCCGCAGTAAGCTTAGTAGTTGAACTAATTAAAAATCAAGAAGCAGGCTTTGATTTGATCGTTGCTGCTTGGAAAAAAGTAACGAAATATAGTAAGCTAGGAAATATAATAAGCTTAAAACTTAAAAGATAGTCTACTTGATCGCTTAAATATATATGACTCATTTTGTATTCGACCCTTTGACCAATAACTTTCTACATTGCAGTCCTTATAAGTAGACTCAATACATATATATTACTATTAGTTGTTAATTAAATTAATTAGAACTTGCCTCCTCTGATGTAACATCATAAATAAGTCGAATGAAGACATTGAACAACACATAATGCCGTCTCACAGCTGTTAATCATCTGCCACAAACAATGGCACGGCCACAGCTGAACGTCTTGACAACCCTCGATGTCGCCCGAACACAGTGGTACCACTTCCGCGAATCGTGATAGCCGGCATGGGTTTCTTCACCGACGCCTATGATCTCTTCTCAATTTCCCTCATTACAAAACTCCTGGGACGTATTTACTACTCCGACCCGAGTTTTGAATCTCCCGGCATCCTCCCGCCCAATGTATCGGCGGCAGTGAACAGTGTGGCCCTCAGCGGTGCCCTTGCCGGGCAGCTTCTTCGGTTGGTTTGGAGATAGAGTTGGTAGGAAACGCGTGTATGGTTTCACACTGATTCTAATGACGATTTGCTCACTCGCATCGGGTCTCTCGTTTAGTTACAAGCCGAAGGGTGTCATTGCGACGCTATGCTTCTTCCGATTCTGGCTTGGATTTGGGGTTGGTGGCGATTATCCACTTTCGGCGACTATTATGTCGGAGTATGCGAACAAAAGGACCCGCGGCGCCTTCATCGCTGCTGTCTTTGCCATGCAGGTACGCCAAAATGGGTAAAGAATTTAACAGAATAGTTTTGGCTTCATGCAGAGCAAGCACCATATGCAATGTTGTTTTGATTATGTAGTCTGTGTGCTGTGTGAAGCCAAAAATACTCTGTAAAAATCTTTATCCGTCAAAATCCCCATTAATTACTGCTCTTTTACAAACCGCTTTTATTTCTTGCGTTTGAAGTAAGAACTCAAATTAGCTTTTATTCTAGAAGCCGGTGCCAGTTGTCACTTCTGGGAGAAAAAAATAATGTTAAACTATTATCTAATATTAGAATTATTAATTAAGTTCCAGAACTTTATCCGAAGTACATATTTATGTTAAAAATCGCATTATCCGAAGTACAATCTTTTAATTTTAAATTTTCACAAAAAAATCTTCTAACTTGATTTTGAAATGTTTGACATTAAAGTATAATTAATCGTATTCTCTTAAAACAACGTAGGTTAATTTAACCTATCTCAATTAATGGTTGCATTTTTGGCGCCTATATCTTTTTCCGGTTTCTGATTAGCATTCAGGGGATAGATGCATGCATTATCAGTGTAACCAGATAATGCGACTTTTTCTTATTGGATTTAATTTACTGTTGAATACTTTTGGAATTGAAGTTTTAAATTTTATCTCGGAAAAAATCATACTTCACATTATTTGATCAGAACTTGCCCCTTCAATGGCTGTTAGATCCTTTATACCAGTAATATGCTGCCTCTCGTTATACTCCATATAACATATGACAGACTCACAACCGACACTAATGACACTTTACAACCAACACTAGTGAGGTAGGCACATTAAAAGAATAAATCTCTAATATTTTCATGAAAAAATGATATCACTGATGAGGCCACTATAAATAACACACATCAGCTTAAGAACACAAATTAGCTATCTAATTAACTATGTGCAAGATCATAAAATAGTGCCCCATAGCTCTTATTTGCATTTTTTATTTTCTCGAAATTAAATTTTAATAAAAATTATATCACATTTTTTATTTGAGAGTGTGTATGTGTAAGATGCGCACAAGGTTGTAATAAAAAACAAATTAATCAGACTTTATTATTCTCTCTCTTTCCCTCTCTTATTTGCATTAATTAATGCGTATGAATAGGCCGCTATTCTCCTACGTAATCATATTCACTCTCCCGACATTTTTTATTAATATCCAAAGTTTAATACGAATTAATAAATACTCGGACTCTGACTGATTCGCGAAAACTACCCAAACCGGCCATTTCTGGCCGGCCATGTACCTTCCCTCAGCCGGCCAGAAAATGGCCGGCCATGTACCTATTTTTTTTTTTTTTTTTTTTTTTTTTTTTTTTAGAGAGAGACACTATGATGATCAAAATATTGAAATCTAACTCTGAAAATTTGAAATTTTTGTTTAAATTATTTGTTATATTACTTCTTTGAGGAGGGATCAAAGTTACAACAACCATTTTTTCATTTTCAAAGTCCAAATCGTCGATCCAAACCGTTCAACATGATTATCTAAATAAAATGTGCTTGCAGATCCAATTTTACATTTTTTTGAATTTTTTACTATTTATTAAGATGGGTACAAAAAATTGATCAAAATAACACTATGATAATCAAAATATAACACTATGATGATCAAAATAACACTATGATGATCAAAATAACACTATGAAAATCAAAATATTGAAATCTAACTCTGAAATACGTTAAATTTTTGTTTAATTATTTGTTATATTACTTCTTTGATGTATAATTAGCATATTATACTAAAATACGATAGATTATTGAAATTATGTTGAATAACACTAAATTATGTTAAATTACGTTAAATTGCATTAAATTACGTTAAAATACGGTAATTTACGCTAAAATACGATATAGGGACGATATCTTCACTGAAAAGAGAGAAAAACGACGATGAAACTTCAAACGGTCATAAAACGGCGCTCGAGTGTCCGATTTCAGCAAATGAGCACTTTTCGGAAAGCTTGTGAAAATGCGCATGCGTCAGTGCCGGCGATGCCGGATGGCGAAATTCAGAATCGCCAAAAACGAAGGGAAGACCCTCAAAACTTAAGTTGAAGTTTCCGATTAAGATTTTCATTTCTATCATTCAATCCGAGTAGCTCAGTAAATTAGTTACATAATGAACTTGCAGATTACTAATTTTTACTATTTTTGGAATTTTTTACTATTTTTATGATTCACGAAGATGAGCAAAATCAGTCTACTATAGCGTAATTTTGTGTAGTTTAGTTTTTTTTACTGTATTTCAGCATAATTAGCGAAGTTATTGTAATTTAACGTAATTTAGTATAATTGAACATAATTTATTGCAATATAGTGTAATTCAACATAATTTCAAGTATTCTAGCGTATTTTAGTATAAATATGCTAATTATACATCAAAGAAGTAATATAAAAATAATTTAAACAAAAATTTAACGTATTTCAGAGTTAGATTTCAATATTTTGATCTTCATAGTGTTATTTTGATCATCATAGTGTTATTTTGATCATCATAGTGTTATATTTTGATCATCATAGTGTTATATTTTGATCAATTTTTTGTACCCATCTTAATAAATAGTAAAAAAATTCAAAAAAATGTAAAATTGGATCTGCAAGCACATTTTATTTAGATAATCATGTTGAACGGTTTGGATCGACGATTTGGACTTTGAAAATGAAAAAAATGGTGTTGTAACTTTGATCCCTCCTCAAAAGAAGTAATATAACAAATAATTTAAACAAAAATTTCAAATTTTCAGAGTTAGATTTCAATATTTGATCATCATAGTGTCTCTCTAAAAAAAAAAAAAAAAAAAAAAAAAATAGGTATGCTGAGGGAAGGTACATGGCCGGCCAGAAAATGGCCGGTTTGGGTAGTTTTCGCGAATCAGTCAGAGTCCGGGTTATATTTATTAATTCGTATTAAACTTTGGATATTAATAAAAATGTCGGTTCACTCTCCTTAATTTGTTTTACTAATGCTCTCTCTCGCGCTCAATTTTTTTTATTTTTTTTGTTTCTCAATTTTCTATTCAGAAGAAGCAAAAGAGGATACTTCTCTCCAGTTTTTCAAATTAATTACCATCCGATTTGCAACTATCACCGGAGTGATCATGCAAAACTTCTGATTTCTGAATGAATAAATAATTAACAATGTACATAGAGTGCTAGCTATTCTATCTTTAAGATAATCATAATTTCGATTACACGTACGACCCATTAATAATTCTGAATTGTCTTTTTTAATACTAATTATAATCTTATTTATATACAACATATAAATTTATTTGATTTTTTTTTGTAGAACTTAATTCAAAAAATAAGTTTTTTTAAGGACCTTTCTTTCAAAATAACACAATATTTTGCATAATGAGCACACAAATTTATGTCAATAGTAATTTGCACTAGAAAAAATTTAATGGAAATGCTTAAAAATTTGGTTCATACTCACTGATACGATGAGAAAATATATGCAGGGCTTTGGTATTTTGTTTGCTTCCATCATCTCGCTGATTGTTTCTGCGGCATTCAACAACGCATTCAAAGCTCCATCATACACTGAGGACCGTGTGCGCTCAACTGTCCCGGAAGCAGATACGCATGGCGCATAATCCTCATGTTTGGTGCCATTCCAGCTGCGCTGACATACTACTGGAGGATGCAGATGCCAAAACAGCACGGTACACGCCCTGTTGCCCATAACATCAAGAAAGCAACCGCTGACATGTCAAAAGTGCTCCACATGGATATTGAAGAGAATTTTGAGAATGTGCAAGGTCATGATCAGGCCATGAAGAGACACATGGGGTCTCTTCTCCCTCAATTTTCGAAACGACATGGACTAACACCTGATAACGACGGCCTCCACCTGGTTTTCCTCGACATTGCATTCTACAGCCAGAACCTCTTCCAAAAAGACATCTTCAGCAAAGTAGGTTGGATCCCAAAGGCTGAGACGATGAATGCCCTCGAGGAAGTGTACCATATTCTTTGCCCAAACCTACCTCGCACTTTGCGGTACTGTACCTGCTACTGGTTCACTGTCGCATTCATTGAAACAATAGGTCGATTCTGGATTCAATTCATGGGTTTTATGATGACTGTATTCATGCTCGGTCTTGCAATTCCCTACCACCACTGGACTTCCCCTGGCCATCACACCGGCTTCGTGATCATGTATGGGCTGACATTCTTCTTTGCAAATTTTGGTCCCAATGCAACAACCTTCATTATTCCAGCCGAGATATTTCCAGCAAGACTCCGATCAACATGTCATGGTATCTCAGCGGCTTGTGGCAAGGCTGGTGCTATAGTTGGTGCATTAGGTTTCCAGTACGTCTCAGGGGAATACCCCACAACGCGGGTACAGCAAGGGTATTGGGTTGCGTAACTCGCTCTTTGTTCTTGCCACATCCAACTTCTTGGGTATGGTTATGACCTTATTTGTGCCAGAGACAAAGGGTAAGTCACTCGAGGAGGTTACCATGGAGAATATAGATGAAAATGCGGTGTAAGACACATGCTCAATGTTGAAATGTGTTGACACTCACAGTGTTGAGATATATACTTGCTTGTACTAGAATGTGCTTGAGATACTTTTATCTCATATGTTAGTGTTTTTTTTTGCTCTATTTTATCATTTTTATGATAGAGTATCATATCTGTATCTGAATGGTAAAGATTGTATATATGTTAGTAGAGAACAAAGTAACATCATCTAAGAAGAGAAAAGCAAAAGCGAATTAGATTGAATGGTTTGATTTCTGGAAATTGATGTGATTCTGATATTGTCAATGTAGATCAGTTCTTCTAGCAGGAACTTGATTGTTCTGGTTTAGAAGCTGCTGTTGTCAGTCACGTGTTCTTATCCTGTTCTAATCAGTACCAGATTTGTACTATGATACAGTTTGGAAGCTTATAATTTATGCTATTTGTTTCTGTGTGCAACAGGTTCTTCTTTTAGTTAAAATATTTTAGAGGTCTGTGCTGATTGTGGATTTCTTAGTGCAATATGATTAAGAGGCATGTGGAGATACACCCCCGGAGATACTTAGCATAACTGGGTGGCTTTTGCAAATTATACCATATCTATTTATTCCATTCGTTTTCTTTTCCAGAGCTTACTAAAAATGGGCTAAATTGCAATGGCTAGTAATGGAAACGTCTCCTTAAGCCATGTAAATCATTATGTATACATCAAATCGTAACATGTAAATTATGAGAAATAATGAATAAAACATCTTTTATATTTGCTGATTAATATTTGAAATCGGAGTAGGTCTGATTCCGTACTAGACCAATATTAAGTTAATTAATCCAAAATTTGCCCAAATGGCAGACACCAAACCTCGATTAGAAGAGAGGAAATTCATGGAGATATAGGTGATTAAACGACGCATTTCATTGCTTACTCAATCGTTTAACAAACTGTTGTTAATCACCACCCAACTTCTCTCAAACAATCGAGGCAGGGCGGATAGCAAACAACAGATCAATGCTCTCTTGCATTCGGACTGGACAGGAGAATTTACTTTAGTTAATATGCAGTTAAGATACCATGGAAGGTTTGCGTCAGCCACGACAAGGCCTCAACGGATCAATTGACTGTGCTGATTTTGTGATTTGGGGCGTAATGAACCCCAAAAACTAATTTTCTCACGAGTCATTTACACGCGTGATTAATTGGAGACTTTTGTGGTGGACCATCGATGACGAGGTTGGCACGCTTGAATGAAAATTACCGACCATTCGTTCATCTACGTACCCAATCTGCTTATTTTGTGCTGATATGGAATGGCTCTGAACTGCAATCCTCATAAATCTCTCTGGTCTAAGTACCTCCTCCAGCATTACATACCAATATAAATCCCGCAATGCATTACCTCATCATTGATTCCTATATAAATCCAAAGCCCCACCAAAAACTAGAATTATTAGCCTGACTATTTTTTTTATGGTTGCCAACGGATATATTGATAAAAAAGGTTAGATACAAAATTTGTAAAAAATATTTACACGCTCCGGTGGAGCCAAATGCTCTCCCTCCTATACTATACAACGGAGTCTACATTTGTCTTATTTCTCCCCACCCACCTTACTCGGTGAGCAGTAGCTCCCACCTCCACTCTAGATGCTTGCTCTCCATTTCTCAATTTCAATCGCCATGTCAATGAAGGTTAACAGAGGCATGGGGGTTATCTCCATTCAGGAACAGAACGAGGCACTATTGATTAAGTGGCCCTGGAAGCTAGACCGAGAACCAAACAGCCCATGGGGTCAAACATTGATGAGACTATATAACATAAACGAGGTCACACAACTTCATGGCTTGCCCTGACTCGGGTTTCTTGCGACAGCTCCAACGACTAATAACCTTATATAATTGCTCAACTGAAACGGTTAATTCTGTGATAACATGGAGATGGGAGGCATGACAGACCTTCATCTTATCATCAATGTATAAATTTCTACATAACCCGGGTGTTATCTGTTCATATCAAAGATTACTGTGGAAAATTAAGGCACCAGTGAAGGTAAAGGTCTTTCTTTGTGTTGCATTGCAAAATAAAATACTTACTCAGGATGTCCTATTAACACTAGGGTACCGGTTCAATCGGCTGTGTGCTGTGTGGGAGGCATGGTTTAGAGACTGCAGACCATATTCTGCAAACATGCATCTACACTTGTAGGTTTTGGTTAGGCTTGATGGCCGGCATCAACATAGTGGACCTCAGATCTGGTCAGACCAATGCACTTGAGGCTTGGCTAATACAGAGAAGGAACCTTGATCAAGAGAGGAGTAAATTATGGGATATCGCTTGGTCAGCCAGATGCTGGGCTATCTGGAAGGAAAGAAATGAGATAACCTTCGCACGGGAGAAAAGAAATAAAAGAAATGAGAGAACCTTCGCATTGTTTTTATTAATATAAATCGTTACGCCCCGCCTTGCCCAGTAACCTAAAAAAAATTCAAGCGCCGTGTCCCCTATGAGACGATGCACTACCCTTTTTATTAGAGAATAGTTTTCTATTCCTTTCACACCACAGTGCCCAAGCCCCTGCAGCCCAGACCACGTTCCATTGAATCCTCAGTGACTGCGTAGGAACCAAGTTAGTTTGGGTCCATGCCAAAAGGATGTCCTCGGCCCCGCTTGTCAGAATATTGTATTGTGCCATCATGTCGATCCAGAATCTCATCGCATACACAGTCCCATATTATATGGTCTTTAGATTCCATTATATCGACCCTGCACAAGTGACAACCCATCAGAACGATACAACCCCTGTGAAACATTACTTGCTGAGTAAGAATCTTGTCATCCAGCATCAGCCAGACAAAGATTTTTACCCTTCATGGGAACCTTAATCTTCCATAACTCCCTATGGAATCGTGAAATGAATCACCTATGGTGCATTGGTCGGTAAGCTGAAGAACAATGGGAACTCCATTCTCCATCCAGACCGAACACTTGACCAAAGGTAACACCCTTACCAGATCTTTCACAAAAAAGAAGCCTCCGGCCTCAAAGACTCCAAGCTAAATGCCAAAGACATTCCTTGTAACAAACAGACGATACGTGGCCACATGGATTCCGACTTAGTCTCGATTGCCCAGATACACTTGGCCAATAGTGCATCGTTCTGGCACCGCAGATTGATGATGCCTAACCCACCATTAATTTTCATCGTACACACCCTTTCCCAGTTGACGAGGCAATTGATACCATTGCATGCTTCATTTCCTTTCCATAAGAAGTTCCTCCTCATTCTGTCAATGTGTTTTATTACTCCCATCGGGAGCTTGAAAGCATTAGTCTGACTAATTATGATAGACTACTCACAGATAAAAATTGATTGAAATAATTTTGGCTACGTACATAAACACAAGAGAGAACGAAGACTCTAAATATATGTAACTAAATGGCTAAGCATCATAAAATGAGAATTTTAATTTTTCAAAATATAAAATATAGATGATATTCGGGAGATTTCAAAGGCATAAAAAAAGGCCCTAGGACAGACAGCCGCCTCCCCGTTCCTCCATCTTCCTTCTTCATTTCGCTCCTCTTATCTTATGTACCTCCTCCCCTCTCTCTCAGTTCTACCTCCTCGAGCAGAGAGGAGAATGAGGGAGAGGGGAGGGAGCCAAGTGGAGCCGAGAGTGCAGTATCATCAGAGCTCAAAGCATAGACTCTCCATCTCGATTGGAGTGCGACGGTGAGTAGATCCGGTCATTATCAGAATGCGGCAACGGTCGAAGAAACAGATTCAGTCGTGGAGCGAGATGAGGATTAAGTATTAGAGTGATTAAGAGTTTAAATAAGTATGATTAGAATATTATAGTTTAGAAGATTTCATACGTTTTTATCAATGAAATTGTTAGTAGGCATTTAAAATCACTAACCTTAAAAAAAACAAATATAAATAATAATTCATGTAACTTTATTATTTTCAAATATTGTTGACGAATATACACTAGACACGCAGCACAACCACACATAACAGTTGTTTTGAGATCGTGTACCTAGTTACACCGATTTTAAGTCAAGCAAAACCCAGTGTTGGAGATGAAAACAATGGGTGCACTTAGCAAAACCCAGTGTTGCACTTTTGCAAATTTAAACCCTCTTCATGACCAGAAAAAAGAAGGCATCGGCTCTCAAGCTATTTTTCATCATTTCTAACGGCTATAAAATCTTTGTACTCTATTATATAGAGTTATATAGACTTCACATTATGTGTTGTATTCCATGAACAAATTAATCAATAAAAAGCTAAGTTAAACAAATGACAATGAAAAAACAAAACAAAACAATGCCAAGTCGCAATAACAAAGAAATTAAAAGGATGAGTAACTATGACACGAATCCATCATATGTTCGTATCAGCTCAGACATGAGAAGTGGATACCGGGGCTTCTTCACCTTCATCAACGGTCTCCAGGGCCATCTCCTCAAGTGACTTACCCTTGGCCTCCAGTACTGTAACAGCCTAGTTTTTGAATACTAGGAAATATTAATTGACATGAGGTAAAAATACATAATCAATGAAATTATTATTACATTGGTATTGTAACATCTCAATTTTGAACATTTGAAAATTTTATTAGATACAAAGTAAAACATGCCATTTTTTAAAATATTTATAAGGTCCTAATATGTTTAGACTCACATTGAACTCCTAATAAATAAAAATAACTATTTAGTCCTTAATTGATCATAAAGTCACGTAAGTAAAATATAGGTTTGCAGTTAAGTTCGGAATATCTTAATATTTTCTAACCAATTTGTAATTAGAATCGTAATATCTTAATATGCACTAATCAACTAATTATTAAGTAATAAGAATAACTAAAAGAATTTTCTTTTATGATTAAAATGTGTATGTGAAGGGACACCTGTTGGCAATCTGGACTGCCATTTCACCTAACTCAAATACTTTATGTATGCCGCTGAAATTTTTTATTTCCAAAGCTTGTGGATATGAAAAGAAATAGATTATTGCCCTTATTTAATTCTAAAATCAAAAAGATATTAACTTTTCAAAATTTGGAAATAACGGAGAGAGACTATATTATTTTATTCTTTACTTTTTCTGAAGGAACCGCTTTACCCCTCTTTTCATTATTTCTTTTTATCTGTGGATATTGGAGAACCGTTCATTTTGGGGGAGATTTCACTCGGTCCAGTATACACTGAAACATAGAAACTAACGAAAAGAAAAAGAGGCGATACGGGGGAAGAAAACAATGGAGAGAAAATAGAGAGAGAGAAAAGAGGCGAGAACGAAGTGGCGTCGGTAGCTCGACGTGGCCGGGAAACGAGGAAGACCGAGAAGAAGGGTAGTTGCTGGGTTGATTGATTGATTGATTGCGTTCTTGGTGCAGCCCTCGAGCGACTCGACAGGCTTGATTCGGAACAGAGACTGACTTCTAGCCCAATTGTGCCCAACGTTAACAGGTGCAGATTTCGAGTTATTCCTAGCTCCTTCTAACTTGTTTAATTGTTGTTGTAAGCTCGTGGGTTTCTTTGCTTGCTTTTGATCGCATGTTGATTTCTTGATGATTGTGATTTAATTCAGTGATTATTGTACCATCACTAGTGCTGGTCTGGTGTATTTCTGCACACCAGCTGTTCGGTGAAATGCCTAAGAGAAGTAAATTACTGGTACGAGTCTGGTGTATTTTCTGCACACCAGCTGTTCGGTGAAATGCCTAAGAGAAGTAAATTACTGGTACGGGTCTGGTGGGTTGCTGCACATCAGCTGTTCGGTGAAATGCCTAAGAGAAGTAAATTACTGGTACGGGTCTGGTGTATTTCTGCACACCAGCTGTTCGGTGAAATGCCTAAGAGAAGTAAATTACTGGTACGTGTCTGGGTGTTGCTGCACATCAGCTGTTCGGTGAAATGCCTAAGAGAAGTAAATTGTCGGTAATCTTAAGGTTAATATATGGTAGTGGTTTGGAGTTACATGGTGTACAACTATTTTATATAATTTAATTATGGAACAGACCACAACTTCTATATTCTCAAATTGATACATGCATGACACAAAAGATGATAGGAGCGTTGATATCAATATAAAACATCCACTTCACATGAACTGAACCATGAAATTTATATAATAAATTGAGACGGTAATGAGTGAACTACGTAATAATGAGAGCCATTGAATTGTGAATCAAAGCGAGGTACATGATGACATACATTAGACAAGTAAATTTTGTAAGTGTAAATATGCCTTAGTGAAATGTCTTATTACATATTGAAATTTGCATGTCCTGATTGCACGGGATTATTTGTTTGATTAGTGTAGCTTGGTTGTTGCTCGGTTGCCAATTGCTTGTAGTTAAAGTCTTGAAGTTGGTATTCTTATTGCATACACGAGTTGTATGACATACGCTTGCATCATGAGCTGAACCATATTTCTGTTTGCATGAATTTAACTTGTATGCATGGTAGAAGGCATTAGTTCGGAGTTGTTGCTTGCTTGTTTGTTTAGTTGCTAATTGGTTGTATTGTTGATGCTTGCTTGGTTGCTTGCTTTGTTGCTTGATTGGTAATTAGTTGTAGTTTAAGTTCTTGAATGTTCTTTTGAAATACATAGCATGAATGCATGAGTTGTCATAATGAGCATGCACATATTCTAGAATTGAATTGTGACAAAACTTGAAGAGTTTAGTGGCAAAATAAGATTGTAGTATATGCTAGTGTAGCTTGGCTATTGCTCGGTTGCCAATTGCTTGTAGTTAAAGTCTTGAAGTTGGTATTCTTATTGCATAAACGAGTTGCATGACATTACGCTTGCATCATGAACTGAACCATATTTCTGGTTGCATGAAATTAACTTGTATGCATGGTACAATGCATTAGTTGTACTAGAGACTGTGAAATACATGACATAAGATATGAGCTGATTAACCTTTGCTTAAAATAATTGCATACATGAAACAAAGCACGATATGAACCATGAACTTGTATATTAGCATAGTCTTGAAGTGAACCATGGGTATACTTGAGCATAACATATAAACATGTGTGCATTTGAATGAATATTATAGTTGGATAATTGACGGTCATGTAGGCGCTGTCTTTTCGTGGTAGCGCATGACCATGGTCATATTTGTACTTGATTGAAACTTGGAAAACTGACCGGTCATGTAGGCGCTGTCTTTTCGTGGTAGCGCATGACCGTGGTCATATTTGTACTTGATTGAAACTTGGAAAACTGACCGGTCATGTAGGCGCTGTCTTTTCGTGGTAGCGCATGACCGTGGTCATATTTGTACTTGATTGAAACTTGGAAAGCTGACCGGTCATGTAGGCGCTGTCTTTTCGTGGTAGCACATGACTGTGGTCATATTTGTACTTGATTGAAACTTGGAAAACTGACCGTCATGTAGGCGCTGTCTTTTCGTGGTAGCGCATGACCGTGGTCATATTTGTTCTTGATTGAAACTTGGAAAACTGACCGGTCATGTAGGCGCTGTTTTCGTGGTAGCGCATGACCGTGGTCATATTTGTACTTGATTGAAACTTGGAAAACTGACCGGTCATGTAGGCGCTGTCTTTTCGTGGTAGCGCATGACCGTGGTCATATTTGTATTTGATTGAAACTTGAAAACTTGACCGGTCATGTAGGCGCTGTCTTTTCGTGGTAGCGCATGACCGTGGTAATGTATTGATTGAACATTGAACTTGGAAACTTGACCGGTCATGTAGGCGCTGTCTTTTCGTGGTAGCGCATGACCGTGGTAATGTATTGATTGAACATTGAACTTGAAAACTTGACCGGTCATGTAGGCGCTGTCTTTTCGTGGTAGCGCATGACCGGGGTCATGTAGGCACTGTATTCGTGGTAAGCGCGTAATTTATGTTATGTGGGCGCCGTTAATTCGTGGAAGCGCATAACAGAAATTGCGTAGGCGCCGTATTCGTGGTAGCGCGTGATCCAGTTATGTAGGCGCCGTTGATTCGTGGAAGTGCATAACTGAAGGCACGTAGGCGCCGTATTCGTGGTAAGCGCACAATTTCAGGTTATGGCCATAACAGAAATTGTGTAGGCGCCGTTTTCGTGGTAGCGCATGACCCGTAGTCAGATAAGTGTCGAATCTGAATCGCAAGATAGAAATGCTAGAAGTATTGCTTTACAAGAACATTTGTGCATTAAATAAGATTCATGAGCATTTAAGTATTTTATATGATATGTTACCATTTCATGCATGTTTGAATTTATAATCAATCTACTTGCGTGAGCATTGCACTTTGGAGTTTATAGATCTTTTATGTTACCATAAGCATAACTTAGTTAATGAAATGTCATAGGTAAACTTATTTTTGGGTTACTTCGTAAGGTTCAAATTTTGGTCTACATTGATTCATGCTAGCAGTTTACTATTGATTGTGAATTATATATTTGGCTTGATGATTAATGTTGCTCTTTATAATTATGAACAGTGCTGGTTTGGTTTAGTTAGTTGGGTCTTAGAATAATCGACTGGAACTGAATACCGCACTTAGAGATTTTCAATCTCTAATATCTTTCCACTTTGTGGGTTCCAGGTACAAAACGTGAGACACGAAACGAGATATTGAACTTGAAGACTGTGGGACTTGCAATGAAAAAAAAAGTAAGTTATGTCATTGGTAATGTATATGTATATATGTAATTCTGTAAAATAATAGAAATCGCCTTGCGCCGATGAGCGCGGCGGGTTGTCAGCCCTGGTCGGGTGTGACAAGTACAAATTTAAAATTTGACATATAGAAACCGCAAGCGTTTGTAATGGCAAGAATAAAGAGAGAGTTTCTCATGCCTATACCCTTGGGATACCCCATGTCCCTAGAGGCAACAGTCCTTCCTTGAGAGGAGTACAAGAAACCAAATGTCCCAACTATAGCTCCGGCCTTGCCACAGGCCGCAGAGATACCATAGCAGGTTGAACGAAGCCTGGCTGGAAAAATCTCGGCAGGAACAATGAAAGTCGTCGAGTTAGGGCCGAAATTGGCAAAAATGAAGGTGAATGCATATAACACAACAAAGCTGGTATGGTTGCTAGGTGTGGTCCAGTAGTGGTAGGGGATGGCCAGCGTTAGCATGAACATGGTCATAAAGCTGAAGCCCATACGTTGGATATGGTAATGGACGATGATGTCAATGAAAGCAACGGTGAACCAGTAGCCGTACGGTACCACACATGGCAATGATAGCCTGAGCCCATGCAATACGGTAGACCTCCTCAATGGCATTCATGGTCTTTGCCTTGGGGATCCACCCGACCTTACTGAAGATATCTTTCTGGAAGAGGTTCTGGCTGTAAAAGGCAATATCGAGGAAGAACCTAGTTGAGGTAGTGCCTAGCAAGTGAATATCGTGGCGCCTCACAAACTGTCGGGAGAATAGACCCCAGGTATCACCACCAACAACATTGTGCTCGATGACTTCCACTTCCTCTCAATCTCCTGATGGAGTACTGTAGACATATCTGTTAGTAGCCTCTTTGGTGTTGCGGGCAACAAGCGCAGTGTAACGAGCGGTCTCAGGCATCCGCATTCTCAAGTAGAATGTTAGTGCTGCTGGAATGGAACTGTTAAAGAAAATATTAAAGAAAATATTGTGGGTACACATTCCGGATGCACTTAGTAAAGCTCTAGGTTATTTTTCTAATTTCAACCTTGTACCTTTCTCTTCTAGTTTTTTACTCAAGCCTTTCACTTCCGCCAGCTACTCTTTTATAGAAATAAGGCCGTTGAATTCTTTTCTTTTTTAGTTAACTTCTCAACGGCTCTTAAGCCTTTGTATTGTTATATATACATTCAATTAGAGATTGTAAAGGTTATGATTCAATAAAGACACCTATTCAATAATCCTTATCAATTGTAACATGGTATCAGCATACATAGTAGATCCAAATAAATTCGAAAAAAAAGCAATACAACTTGCTCAAAACCACCACAGCAACTCCATGACAGAAATCATGGCAGACAATTCATCTCTCCGTCTCACGGCCACGATGCTAAATGGTATAAACTATCTCGAATGGTGTAGAGAAGTGACAATTGCACTCCACGGCAAATCCAAATTCGGATGGGTGAATGGCAAAGTTAAATGTCCGACTGATGCTACCCAAACCGACTTACAGAAGAAGAAAGATGAATGGAATGTCGTAGACAATCAAGTCATGGCATGGCTACTCAACTCGATGGAAAAGAAGGTGAAAAGTCAATTCATCTACAAAGAAACCTCCGCAAAGATGTGGTCAGCTGCTGAAGAATCTATGGTAATCAGAACAATTATTCTCATGTGTTTCAATTAAAGCAAGAATTATCCCAATTAAAGCAAAAATCGGGTGAATCAATCACCGATTTTGCTGGCACCTTGAAATCAAAGATAGATGAACTCTTGATTTATCAACCAGCAACAACCTGTTCCACATGCTCAGCAAAAATGCAAAAGAAAGCAGACCAAGAAAATGTATTCCTATTCTTAGCCGGGATAGATTCATCGTACGAGCAAGTTAGGAGTCAGATTATCCAATCTCCCCAATTACCCAATCTAGCCGGTGCAATCAGTATTGTACAACGAGAGGAGAGTCGCAGGAGGGCTATGAATCAAGGCAACTCTTCAATTGAACTCGAATCGGAAAGAACTGCATTGAGTGCCAACCACGGTGGAGGTAGAAATCCGCCAAGTGGTGATAGTGGGAGGGGGAGAGGCAAAAGCCAAGAAAAACGAAGGTGTGACTACTGTAACCGAGTGGGGCATGACCGCAATGGCTGCTGGAACCTGCATCCTCACCTCAGGCCACCTCGAATGAACAAAAATGGGGGAAATGGACAGAGCCAGTTTAACCAAAATGGAGGTAATCGAAACACAAATTATTTTCCTAATTCTTTTCCAGCGGCACAACAACTCTCCAATTCGACGCAGCTCTCCAGTTCTATGCAGCAGGTTGTCTCCATTTCAGCCTTAAGGGAATTTCTAGCGAAATTTGAAATGCAAGGTCAGCAGACCGTTGGAGGAAGCGGACCATCTATTGCTGGGCCGAGTGGGTATCATGCAGCTGGGCTGAGCGAAAGTCAGAGAGTTGGGCTGTGTTTTAATCAGAAAAATGCAGCTGGGTCTGGAGATTATTTTGATGCATGTCACACTGGATAGAGTACAAACTCAGATAAAAAACAGGGAGCATTTTATGGTAAAACTTCTTCCATTGCATAACATACTGAAAATAAAAAATATTTGGATAATTGATTCGGGTGCAACCGATCATATGACAAGAAATGTAGAATTACTTGATGATTTAGTAAAAGAAAAAAATATAAACCACTGATTAGTGTAGCTAATGGTTTTCAAGTTCCAATAGAAGGAGTTGGTAAAACAACATTTTTAAAAAAAACTATTCCAAATGTATTGTATATGCCCACATTTACATCTAACCTACTATCCATAAGTAAAATTACTCAAGAATTAAATTGTAATGTAATTTTCACATCTAAAAATGTTGTATTTCAGGATATAGTCACCGGGAAGAAGATTGGTGAGGGCATTTTAGAAAATGGATTATATAGATTAGAATCATTAAATCAAGCATGTGTTGCTAGGAATTTTTGTATTAGAAATGATAAATTATGGCACTATGGATTAGGACATCCTTCGGATGGGGTATTAGAAAACTTTTTGTATTACCAAATCTAAATTTAAGTTGTTGTGATGTTTGTCGTTTTGCAAAACAAACTAGGTTGACATTTCATAATTCTCAAAACAAAGCAAGTAAATCTTTTGAACTTGTGCACTCCGATGTTTGGGGACCGGCTCCAATAAACTCACATAATGATTTTAAGTATTTTATTACATTTATTGATGATTTTTCATGAACAACATGGATATATTCTTAAAGCTAAATCGGAAGTATTTTGTTTTTAAGGAATTTGTAAGTTTAGTATTGAATCAATACAACACTAGTATTAAAATATTATGCACCGATAATGGAACCGAATATGTCAACAAGGATTTTTTGGAATTTAATAAAAATCATGGTATTGTTCATCAAACCACATGTGTCGGAACTCGTCAACAAAATGGAGTTGCCGAAAAAAAAAAATAGACATTTGCTAGGTTACGAGATCTTTAATGTTTCAAAATAATGTTCCAAAAAAATTTTGGTCAGAGGCGGTGCTTACCGCGGCATATTATCAATAGAACACCTAGTTCGGTCTTACAAAATAAATCACCTCTAGAGACATTACATAATAGATTCATGAGTTTAGACCATCCACGCATATTTGGTTGTACATTTTTGTTCATATTCAAGATAAACATAGAGATAATTAGATAAACATGCCACTAAATGCATATTTTTAGGATATTCATCTCAAAAAAGAGATATAAATGCTATGATCCAATTAATAAAAAATTACATATTTCTAGATGTCACATTCTTTGAACGTACATGAACCATATTTTTCACTAGATGAAAATGAAAGAACAATTAAACAAAATCATGTAGAATCATCTCGGCCACAACTAACATTTTGAGCAAGTCTTTAATGAGGTAGGTACTTAAGAATCTCAAATTGAGAATATTGAAGAACAAGGTAACAACCACAACTCAAACTCAAGGTGATACTACAAATTCAAACACGCTACGAAGGTCAGTGCGTTCCTAGACCCTCTTCAAGATTAAATGATTTTGTTGACGTATCAC
>JAJGRW010003897.1:0-83543 GCA_025461045.1 Carex parvula | reverse complement strand
AAATGCAACAGATATACAGTAATTTACTAACTTTTCCTGCTAGATAGCAAAAAGGGAAATTTCTTGGTCAGAAACCTAGTACCATTAGCAGAAGGACAATACTCCTTTATATATTGCATGCAAACTGGTATGACATGGCACGAATTAGGAACTACGAAATGGTGTCAAACTGGGGTATCACTGGTACTGTAAGCCAGACAAAGGTCAAGTTAATTACTTACCATCATGTTATTAGAATAAGATTCTAGGCTTTGGTGCTTCTTCCTTGCGAAGCTTTAATCTTAACCTTCCCCATGAAAAGTGTGCACTGATTTTGATGCAAAATCTTTCATTCTCATTTGTATGACTGAACTAAAACGCAAATAAGGAAATTACAAAAGTAAGATATGCAAATAACAGCACAATAAAAAAAGCAAGCAAAAAGAACAAAAATAAGCATACCGTGAACTCAGAATCAAGTTTGTAAAGAGATCCAACATAGTTATCCAAACCGGCGCTGTTAAAAATAAATCCCTCAAATATTAGGCTAAATTTTGGACATATATCAATTATCAAAATAGATTTCCAAACAAAAGGCAATTTCACAACCCAGTCAAAAAATCATCAATACAATCCACACAGTACCCCTGCGAGAGGTATGGATGCTCCATATCTCTTGAGAATAGCATTGAATATATGAAATTTGCCCCTAATTTCCTATTTATCCCAAAAGATAAAAACAACAACCGGGTCCAGATCCCCTAAAGTAACCAAATTTTTGAGTTTAGATACGAACTGTCCAATCAAATCCGGACCAATCCAGCCCGAGGTGGAATGCACGGGGCCCCTTTAATATTTGTGCCAGTGCAGATCGACAGTCCGGATCCAAACTCAAAAGTTGGGTTACTTTAGGGGATCAGAATTCAAACACCCCCCCCCCCCCAACCCCCTTGCTCTTTTTAGATACTTGAAGATGATATGTTGAAACTTTGGAGAATCGAGGAGAGCGGCATTATCTGCGATTTACCAGGACAAGCTAAAATTCTTTTCTAATATGATATCCTACCAGGATTATTGGGCCAGTTGTTGCCACCGGGCCTTTTCACTACTAAAGTAATTTCAGCTTGTAAACTTTCCCCACATCAAAGGCTCAGGTGCATACATTGTCTTGTTGCCCCTGTGTACAGAAATTAGTTAGTTATAAAGATACTTAGGAGCACAAGTGAGGAACAATTTTATTGCACCTTAGCAAATGTCAATCCATGATAGATAGCACAGATAAACCAGGATATATCAGGGATGCCCATAAACAGAAAATGAATTAAAGTGCACAAACTTTATCCTCGTTATACTCATTTATTTTTCTAATAAATCCAAAGCAACTGTCATGTTCCTTTTTTCCTACATATTGAGTAAAGGTACAATAATTAGGTACTACCTAAGAAGGCATCTCCGATATTTGTCCATTGGGGATGAAAATACACTAGTGCTTTTCAGGTCACTAGACAAGAAATTGTTACCCCAATTCAAAAGATAAGAACAAAAGTAGCATTTTGTTGAGAAAAACCTTATTCAAAATACAAATGAACTATTACCACGGATCAGTTCTCGGGTGGTCCCCGCAGGTAGAAGGCGGAACCACTGGATTAAACAAGTTGAGATATTGGGCCCGGCATCAACTTGACATACAATTGTTAAAATTGAACCTAGGACCTCATTCCCTTGTAATTCGAAATAGTTGACTTGACTTCTTCGAGCTTTTTTATCATAGCAAGCTGCATAGAATGAAGTACATTAACACAAATACTTCAGTTCCTCATTATGATACCTTTCAGAGTACCAGTAAGAATTGCAAATTATGGTTGAGTGCAGCAAAAAATCGAATTATATGAGGTATAATGTGCACTCAAAGCTTGATAGTGGCTTGATTAAAATGAAAACAAAAATATTGAAAAAATTTATTATCCAGACTAACTTCCTTCTTTAATTGAGCACAGAGCTGAGATTTTTCCAAAACAAGACTGCGCAATGATTGAAGTTCAAATTCCATGTCCATGACCTATATAAGGCAAAGCATTCAATGCAATATTAGGATTAATAATTATACATTAACTAGGAGGTAAACTCAGAAGAAAAGGTGAAATTACCTTGCTTGGCTGGTGCAGCATTTTAATCCTTCGGGCCTCTCTGACTTCATTTCTTAATTCCTCCAGTTCCTTATTTCACCAACAAAAATAATTACGGGGGAAGGTTTATTGATGGGAAAATATGTTTCGGAAGACAAACTAAAAATGCCGTTATAAATATGGGTTTATTGACAGTTTGAACACAGTTCTAAAGGAAAATTGTATTGGAAATCATGTTCATGGAAGGAAGACATCATTGTGAGTCCACTAAGTTAAAAAAAAAAACAAGCCCCTTGAATTCATATAGATTATATTTTTCATAAGGCATGGTTTTTGGTGAGATATATTCCTGAAAGTAATGTCCGAATTATACTGGCATCATTGAAATTTGTGAAAATTACCCCAATGCAGAGAATAAGAATCAATGGTCTAATACTTGGCTGTCTTCAAGACGTATTGGGATTGTTTAATTAAAAAAAAAAAAAAAAAATACAAGTTACTGGTAGATAAATTCCACTTGAAACTAAGATAAGTTCAAGAGAGAATTTGACACGGAATAATTGTGTTCAATTGAAGTAGTGTTCAATAGGGTTAAGGAATACTACCAATTCCTATCCCGATTTCCGTAAAAATTGTACAAATAAAGTCTATCTTATTATTAAAAACTAACATTCAAAGTTACATTTCAGACAAAAAGTAACCTTACAAAAATAAATAATTACCTGTTGGTCCTTATCAGTGGCCACTGTTTCACGCTCAAGCCATGCCTTCTCAACTCTCTCTATTGCCAATTTTGCTTTCTCTATTTCAGCAATTGCAAGCGCTCGTTCTTCTTCCACCACCTTTTTTGCATCTTCAGTGGCCTAAAAACCAATGGATCATGATGGGCAAAGATTTTTAAACTGACAGTGTTTTTTTATTCTTGATTTATAGTTTTTTTTTCTTGCAAACCTGCTTAAGAAAGTTGGCAAGTTCTTTGACTTCCACCTTTTCATGAATCAACTCTCCTTCTCTTTGTGTAAGCTGAACTGCCAAAGCCTCAACCTATATGCATATTTTTATTTTGACAACGATTAAAGAAAAAATAATAGGCATGGTTTCATGTCAGTTTATCAGAAAACATCAAAAACAACTTGCATGGCCCTCCAAAAAATCAAAAATAGTACCTAAACCCCTCCTCTCAATAGGGGTAGTTTGGACATCTTGAAGCAGATGGGCATATAAGACATTAGGCCTTTAGGCTATTTCCCCTGAATATGAAATAGAATTAACAATAAATAAAAGGGCAAAAGAAACCTAACCAATGAGATGCTTCTTCAGTTCATCTCTGTTTCGACCTGCCACACGACCTTTTAGAGAGTCGAGGACATCTCTTAGCTTCTTTAGCAACACTTGTCTATCCAAAGAAGCTGCCTCTCTCTTTCTTAGCCTGATAATAATAGAACTATCAATCCAATGACAGCATAACTGGACACAGAACTATCTTTGAACACCATATAACAATGTCCAACCAAATAGTAATTTTGACACTTATCATCTTTGAGGGGGAACTGTGATTGAAAGTTGGTAATTGGTACTATACCAGTGATACCAACATGCGCACAGCTTCTCAAATTGCTAATAAATAGAATTATACAAATAAAACCTCGTCAGATAACTTGGCAGCTCCAGCGAGTCCCTTTTCAAACTTCTCTTTTAGGTCACGAACTGAGAGCCGTTTCTGTTGCTGAAGCAACTGAGCCGTCTCTTTAGCAACAATCTCCTTTAAAGGTGCTGATTTTGGGGCTTCTTCTGGCTCAATTATGGTATTATTAGCCCCAGTTTTGTAATCAGGAAATCGGCCCTTTGGCAAATTAACATCTCGTGAAACCATGTCTTTTGCCTCCTTGTGCATACTTTCCCCCGAATCATAAATGACCCGTGTCATTATTTAACTGTAGTTGTGTTTACTGTGTTAGATTAAACGAAATAAAAGTTATTTCATTCATTACAACTGATAGAAAAATTATCTAATAAATTGAAGAAATAAAACACAAACTGCGTTCTGCTGAGTGAGTTTTAACAGACAAACGAGCAGTTTCACTTTGAACCAATTGAAAAATTGGCCTCAGATAATACCAGAAAGTAGCGATTATAGGCAAAAGACCAAAAAGATAAAATTGAATTAAATTGTTTTGGTATTACGTGGAAAGGGCCTTTTTAAACTGTGTTTATAATACTTCTTATTAATAAAGCTAACTGAAGCAATCAATTTTAACTAAACCAAACAAAACCATGAAATTCGGTCGAAGAAAACAAAACAAAAAGGAAACTAGCTCTTAACTTCAAAATAGCTAAAATTAATTTAAAACACGAAACTCACCTCACAGATGACCACTGAATCCAGAGGAAGGTCAAAACTTCTCCAATTCGCACTAGACTATCTAGATGAATTCGATGCGTAAGGAATTCGAATTGATTTTTCAAGAAAAAAGAGCGCTTTAAATTATTTTTATCTTTTCCGTGTTTAAACTTCGGAATTTTTTTAATTTATACTGGAGTAGGGGAGACGGCGCACTTGAAAGCGAAGAGAGGGGAAAGCAAAAGGCCGAGAAAAAATATAAAAGAAAAAAGAGATTTAGTAAACAATCGTTCAAATTCTATGGTGCTCCACTTGGCAAGCGGGACCCGCAGTTCAAATTTACAGTTTTCGTTATACCAATGAATGGCGGCTTGGCGATGAGACGAGATCGGGATTTACTCTAAAATCCAGCGGTCTATATATGTCAAAAGGCCGCACAGTAATTCTCTACGCAAATAAGCGCAGCATATTTGGTACAGGCGATCGCTCCAAAAAAAACACTTGCATTTGTGAATCTAGGTTTTCTGTTGCATATTCTCCGTTGTAAAACCTATCACAAATCAGTTACCGACCGGGCCACCAATGATCGAGACCAATTAATTCGGTTGTATTCAGCGGTCGCTTTGTATGCTGGTGGGACATCCTTAAGATTTTCAAACAGAAGCGACTACAGTGGATTTGCAACAATGGATTGTTTTTGTTTCTTTTTTAATGTCCGTTTTATTGTATTTGCTATGGGAAGATTCAATATCCCGCCGAGTGTGATTGATGACCTGGAAGACGCGAGATCAAGTCTGGACAAACGGGAAGGTTTTAAATTGAGTCCAATTAGTAGGGGTATTAATGGGGTACGGTAAGGATCGGGCGGAAGTATTTTCATACTCATACCTGTTACAAATTATTCTATGCTGAGATTTATTAATTAATTGTATTTGACATTCATAAGTCAAAATTAATCATAAACTAATCAATCTTAATAGCAATTTGACGTTGAAATTAGAACCATTGTTTTCAACTAATCAATCTAGATAACTATTATTTACATTGCTAAAAATGAGGTTAGTTTAGCTTTTGTTGAAGGATTCATACATGTTGATTGTAGAATGAAATATAACTAATTAGTGTTTTGACAAAATAAATTCGCTACTAACTTTTAGTTTTGATCTGTGAAATTTACTTTCATTGAGAAAATAATCTCCTTTCACTATCATTTATAGTCTCTACTGTTTTTTAAATTAACTTTTTACTTCTAACAAAATATAGGAAGTGACTAATTGTCCCCAAACTTCTTTACTCAGTTTTTCTCTAAAAAAATTATCATTTGACTTGAACGAATACTGTAAAACTCTATAATCAATACTGTAACTTCAACAACAAATCATGTATAATAAGTAGTTTAAAAATCTAACAAGCAGCGACCCTTGGAAGTGGTCCCAAGTTAGTTGCAAACAGTTAGCAACTTGCAAAAATACTGTACTTTCGGCTGTACTTGAAAAAATGACGGCTTCTAGAAAGTTTCAAAAACAAACCACTTCTCAAACTTGTAATTATTTACAAATAACACCTAAAATTGTGCAAAATTAATTTTTTTGCATCAAAATTAATTTTTTTTTTCGAAATTAAAATTTTAAATTTAATTTATTTTTTTCGTACTTTTTTTTACGTAATTTTTTTTCTTTAATTACTAATATTTGTATATCGATCTATATCATGTAAAATAAGACTTACATACTGTAAAATTAGCAGATGCAAACTATAAAACTAACATATGGGAACTACAAAGACATCAATACTGTAAAATTAGCATATGTAACTTATAAAGCTAACATATGTTAACAGCAAAACTTCAATACTGTAAAATGGTATCCAAATAACATATACAAACTATAAAATTTCACTAATCACAAAATTAACTGTTCAAAACCATAAACTATAACCAACAACTGTTTAGAACCAACTGTTCAAAACCACAACCAACAACTGTAAGATGTCACCACCCATAACTGTTACCACCCATAACTATTCAAAACCACAATAATTGTTACCACCCATTACTGTTCACAAGCACAAACAAAACTTCAATAAACAAGCTTAATTGTTCACAACCATCAATACAAAAATGGTGTCTGTCACTTCATAACCCTCCGGTGCACGTTATTCGGATGAGTGAGAAGTTCATTGCTAGAACCACACGTTCTTTCGAGATATCATCCTGCAAAAAATAAATAAATAAACAAGGTTAAAAATTGGAGTTATGAACCATTAGCAGATGCAAACTATCAAAGCAACATATGTGAACTACAAGACTTCAATACTGTAAAATTAGCAGTTCCAACCTATAAAATTTTAAATCAGTACAACACTGCATATATCCTTTAAATAAAAATTGTTATATGTATTCTGCAAAATTGTTGATGTATCATGTGAAATTGTTATATGTATCATGTTGTAAACTAAAGTGAATACTGTAACCAAAGTGAATAATAGTAAAAACTGTCTAATACATAATTTACATCTGCTAAATTTACAGTATTTGTTGAGTATTTTAGGTATGATGTTTTTATACTCTTTTGACTTTTAATATTTATAAACCTTCGTACACAATGAATAGGTTAGTTGCAAGCGCACAACCTATCGATTGTAGTATTTAGGTATCGATCCACAGGGAGATAGGGAAATACTAATTTTTAATAAAGAAAACTATTTTTAAAACTAAACAATAAAAGTAAAAAAGGGGGGTTTGTGTAATTTCGTTTTTGAAGGAAAATTAAAGTTTCGTAACAAAAAGCAATTAAAAGTCGGGTGAAAATTAAGTTGGAGAAGTCTAGGGGTATTCGGTCTACAATCCCTTGCTAATTCTATCTACTCGGTTTGTTTAAATTCATGTCTGATATGACGAGGTTTCTAACCTAAAATGTTATCCAGGGTCACATCCGTGATTAAATAACGTGCCTAGATCACCTAGACCATGAAGCTTGATGTTATCCTTTGGAACAAATATTGATACAAATACTTTGGGTGGATGGATTAATGTTCCTCGAATTCTAGGACTATCACTAACCTAGAGGGATATTTAAATCACATGCTCCAAAGTATATATCAATATTTGTTCTAAGGTGTCCTAATTAGGTTTTGACTTCACGATTAAGTCATTTACCAAATCCTAACCTTAATTCCTATAGTTCCGGTTTGGATATCAAATTTGGTCCATTCTAATCCAAATCCTAAGGTATATGTTTATGATTTCAATTAGTACATTCCTTAACTTGACCAATGCTAGAATTTAATAAACTAAAACGGAAAGACATGATATAACATGATTTCAAGTTACTTCAATTCACTAAACCTAACCAGGTGAACTACAATTCAAATACTAATGAAATTCATAAAGAATAAATCACAGAAATTAACATCAAATCAAACAATCATCATAAAAACTAAAATCCGAGTAAAATAGAATTAAACAAGTTCATGCTACATGACCTAGACCCCTAGAGAGAAACTAGCCTCTCATGGAGAAGCAAGCATCCACAAGAAAATACAAGATAAACATGGTAAAAACTAAGAAAATACTTGAGAGAAAAGAATACAACCAATATCCTAGTTCCTGCCCAAGTTCTTCCCTTGTCGCTCAAGCAAAACCTCGACTTCTTCCTTCTCTTCCTTCGCAACTTTGATCACCACCGGAAAGTAGAGCAAAATGACTTCAATTGAGCAATGATGAGCCGTGATCCTTTCTCCTGTAGTCTCCTTAGCCTTATATAATATTTTCTGAACTTGGAGATCAAGTCGTTTTATTTTCGGCGCCCACTAACTTGGTCATTTTCTGAACTTGGGGATCAAGTTGTTATATTTTCAGCACCCTACTAAGCCTACTAACTTCTATATTTCTAATTCTGTGATTATGAACTTGGAGACCAAGTTATTCTAATTTTGGCGCCCACTAAGCCCACTAACTTTCCATATTTAGCAGTTTTTCAGGCTGATGTGGCCATTGATGCGGCCGTACAGAATTATACATTCCGAATTTGGATTTTGTTCCTTCATGTAAGTTGTAGATCTCTGTCCTGGTTCCGTCAAGCTTTGAATCATCCAAATCGGAGTTCGTATGACCAAAATATGGCCAAAATACGAATTGTGTGTCGCTGAGTGCGGATCAGTGCGGCCCGAGTGCGTCCGCACTGCGCTCGGACATTTCTATTTTCTGTGTCTGATGGCTGAGTGCGTCCGCACTGGGCTCGGTTTCCCCTGTGTTGTGCTCTGAATTTCTGAAATTCAAACGGGCATAACTCATGATCCGTAACTCCGTTTTCAGTGTTCTACCACTTTTCGGAAAGCTTGCGAGAAGATCTATAATTTGCTCCATTTTCTGTAACTTAAATAGACTTTGGCAGTAACTTGATTCTTGGATATATTTCATTCTATTCTCTACTAAAATACAAGATATTTGGTGCTATTATGTGGTAAAAATCAGACCGAACATATATATATTTTAGGCCTATCAGTATTCAAGACTTATTTTACATGATATAGATCCATATATAAATATTAATAATTGGTATATGTATCCTGCAAAATTGTTATATGTATCCTGTAAAAATGTACTATGTATCCTGTAAAATTGTTATATGTATCTTGTAAAATTGCACATATCATGTAAACTAAAGTGAATACTGTAACTCAAGTAAAAATTGTCTAATACATCATGTCTAATGTTGTTTATGAGTACAACTGTTAAACAGATGTTGTAACTATAATTAAACAAAGTGAATACTGTAAACTGTTGCACATATTCTGTAAAATTGTTATATGTATCCTATAAATTACATACTGTGATAAACTTATACAACCATACTGTAAATTGTTGCATGAATCTTGTGAAATCAATGTATCCATACTGTAAATTGTTACATAGAGTGAGACTACGGTACTATGCATAGCACGGATTGGGTCCGTGCTACGGCTCAAAATTTGACTTTTCAAAATCCTAACGGTCGATCCGAACCGTTCAACATGATTATAAAATGAACATGTACTTGCAAACCAAATTTTACATTTTTTCAAATTTTTTTACTGTTTTTTCGAAAATCACTTGATCTGAACATTGTGGACCATCCAAAAACAGCCTATCTAAAAAAATAGTAAAAAAATTCGAAAAAATGTAAAATTTGATTTGTAAGGACATATTCATTTATAATCATGTTGAACGGTTCGGATCGACCGTTAGGATTTTGAAAAGTCAAATTTTGAGCCGTAGCACAGACCCAATCCGTGCTATGCATAGCACCGTAGCCTCACTCTTGTTACATATATCCTACATAACTTACATAACCTATAAAACTATTGCATGAATCTTGTGAAATGATACATATATCTTATAAAACTGTTAAAGTTAATAAAATTACCTGTGTGAAGTTTATAGGGTTCTCAGTTATCAAATTGTAGACATAGCGCAACACAAAAATTGCACAATCCATTGAATGTTCTCCCTGCTGAGGGTACTTCTCATGAATAGTGCCAATATCTTTCCAAGCTAGGGTTTGCTAAAAGAAAAAAAGATATCAACAAATTTCAGACACACTTAAAGTCATAATCCTGTAAATTAAGTGCATAAAACCTGTAAATTAACTGAAACTTTTTAAATAAAACACTCACATCCTATACAATTATTGCATGAAACCTCTAAAATAACTGATATATCCTATAAAACTATTGCATGAAACCTGAAAAATTATTGAATGAAACCTATAAAATAACTGATAAATCATATAAAACTTGTGCATGAAACCTGTAAAATAACTGATACATCCTATACAATTATTGCATGAAACCTGTAAAATAACTATAATATACTTAAAAACTATTGCATGAAACCTGAAAAATTATTGAATGAAACTTGTAAAATAACTGATGCATCCTATAAAACTATTGCATAAAATCTGTAAAATATCTGACATATCCTACAAAACTGTTAAGTAGATCATGTAATAATTTAATGCATTTCAAATTCTAATCCTGTAAATCATTGGAAAATTTTTGTAAAACAATGTATAGAAGACTTTAAATCAACAAAATTTACATGTCGAATAATGTAAATAAAAACAGACATTCAGATAATACGAGATCTGTGAAAACAATTGCATATATCATGTAAACTATTGCATATATCATGTAAAACTATTAAACAGATCATGTAAAATAAATAAAAGAAAAACAATACATAAATCCTGTAAACTATTGCATATATCCTGTAAAACTATTGCCTAGATACTGTAACCCTAACTGATCCAAACAGTGTACATACAAATCGACACTTTAAAACCTAAACATATCAAGTGAAACAAACAAAAATGCGTTAAAATTTCATCATTTTCAACAAGAAACTGATCAAATCTATACTATACCACTACGATATAGGTATTATAAAACTAGCTAATCAACACTGTAAACCCTGACAGATTAAGTGAAAAATTCAAATGACAATAAAATTATGCCATTTAAGTAAGAATTTTCAAAATTATTACACTAAAGCCTTTCAATGCACTGTAAATAAGTACTAAAAAGAAAAATAAGAACGAAAACCTTGCGAATTTTGCTACTGGAACAACAAAATAATTTATAGTTTAACAACAAACAACAACAAAATAATAAATGGATTACATAGTTTAACAATAATAAACTACAGCTTACATAGTTTAACAACAAATTAATAAATAGATTACGCAACAAACATCTAAACAACAAAACAACAAAGCATGACTAATCACTGATGAGCATCTAAGCAAATTTAGGAAACATTTCCAAAGAAAAAATAGAGTGATAGCTCTAATTACCTCATATATTTGAATATGAGTGAGCCTATGGTGCTATGCATATCACGGATGGCTAGTGTACTACGGCTCAATATGGTACTTTTTAAAATTCGAACGGTCGATCCAACTGTTCAATATGATAATCATATGAATATGTACTTGCAAACTAAATTTTATATTTTTTCGAATTTTTTTACTATTTTTTTAGATAGGTAGAAAAATCAGTGTTTTCTGAAAATTCTGGACCATCAAAATTCTACCTATCTAAAAAAATAGTAAAAAAATTCGAAAAAATATAAAATTTAGTTTGCAAGTACATATTCATATGGTTATCACATTGAACGGTTGGATCGACCGTTAGGATTTTAAAAAGTACCATATTGAGCCGTAGTACACTAGCCATCCTTGCTATGCTTAGCACCATAGGCTCACTCTTTGAATATTTACATCCCCTCTGAATTTATCCAGAAACCAAGATTCTATCATTCTCTGTCAACAGAGACATATAGACTATTAAAATTATTAAATTTAATAGATCTAAGATTTCAATAATCTCTACAACAAAACAACAAAGTAATGCCTGCTCTGCTCCATCAGTAGAATCCTTGCTTTTAAAGAAATTGATGAAGCCAGAAAATATCTTTGAGCCCCTGATACCAAATAAAGTTCACTCACCTAATATAGTACCAATTATTGTTGTCCGAAAAGAAAAAATGATTTTTACAATTGAAAAAAAGAAAGGAGAAGGGAGCATCATACACAGTGGAGTACTGAGGAGAAGTGACAAGGGAAGGCTCGAGGTATTTTTCTTCAATAATTTGCGCAATCACGTCTGAATTCGGGACCCACTTTCCATCGGCATCCTTATACACCGGCACTTTCCCTCTGGGTTTATCTCCAGAAACCTGATTTTTCATAGATACTTTTCCATAATGATTCAGACAAAAAAAAATATAAATGAAGATAGCCAAGGGCCAAATTACTAAAAGTCTATTTAAATAAACTTGCAATCTTCTCAAATGAGAGAAGAAATTAGCATACTGTTGAAATACACAAATTGGAGATGCTATCTTAGCCAGGTACACCAAGCAAATTAAAGACAGGTTCTGTGCAATCTTATCCAAATTACCTTCTAAGTTTGTAATATCAATCAAATGAATATCGATCAGATCAATTAGGATTTGTGTAATTAGGAAATCCTACAATGGCTGGTAGCAAATTAAGCAAACATAAGATCGAGCTAATTAGCCTTATAAAAACCCTTGTAAGCAATGAGAATGAAAACTATCAATGAAATATTAATTTCCTCTTCAAATTGTATTTAACATTCTACCACATACTTATATGTCTTTATAATAAAAAAATATAAAAAATAGTCTTTAACCCTTGCTGATTGAAACAATTATATCGTACTAGTCAGGCTTAAATTAAATCTCTCAATTATATAAAATGCTATACTGTATTATACGAATGCCATATCTACAAATCTTCAAAGAGAGATTGATCTCCACGTTCAATTCAAAGAGAGTTTGATCTACAAATCTGAATGCATACCACAATTCTTGATTTTAGCAAAAATTTGCTTGGCCGGTAACTCAAGAAAATGAAACCTGGCTGTCACGTCCTCAAATTTATAGCAAGATCAGATCAATACTAAGGTAAGTAAACACTCAATTTCAGAGAACTTAGCTCCAATTTTGATTAATAAGCAAAGATACATCAGCGATAGCTGAGTTGGTGATAAGAGAAATTACATAAATAGATTGTTCTCAACGTGGAAATGAAATGACAGATGCAATCCCTTTATATAGGCGATGCATTTCCAAAAGAAATTATTTAATTTGATAAAGTCAAAATTAGCAGATGAAACCCCCAAATTACCTTCCGCTCCTGACACTGGCAATTAAACTTGAAGAAGACGGGTACGATAATTTTACATGCGTTTGCGTCCATGAGAGCAAAAGAAGGCCGTGCGCTGATCCGATGAGAGGACGAGCGGAGACATACAGCGCGGAGAGATCGACGGAGCTGGAACCCTAGCTCGGCGGATGGCTTCCGATCAACAGAGCTACGCCTCAGTGTAGAGCTGGAGAGGAGGCGGTGTCTCGGTGCGATCTGGGAGAAGGTGCGAATTGAATGAGACGAGGGAGATCTGAGCGGGTTTGGGAGAAGGTGCGGTCTGGGAAGGAGAAAGATCAGAGATGATGAGATCGGAATTTAAAAAAGAAGGAGAGGGTTGTGGCAATTATGCGGGAGAAAAATTGTCAAATAAGAAAGTTGGAGGCGGACCGTTAATAAGAAGTTAATGATAGTTTAAATATAATTCGATCAGCAGGGCCGGTCCTGAGGATTTTGGAGCCCGGGGCGGGAGAAAATTTTGAACTTTTTATGTAAATAATTTTTTTTATTAATAGACCATATCATACAAAATAGGAGGGATATAAAACCAATATCCCTCAAAATAAAAAATATACAATGATGAACATACCCACACCATGCTTCTTGCTTGCTTCTTGATAAATCAATTTTGAACACATGTTGTACTTGCACAAAAAACACATCTAAATCACATCTCAACTAAAATGACTCATTCTTGCATTTTTAGAGGCAAAATCACCAATTATATGTTCAACATCAATAGTTTTCAACATATTTTTTTCAATAGTTAATATTGTTAATCCATTCAACCTATCTTGAGTCATAGTTGTCCGTAAATAAGATTTTATCAACTTTAATTTTGAAAAACTCCTTTCTGCAGATGCCACAGTAATAGATACAGTTAGTAAAATTCTATAAGCAACTAAAATATTCGGAAACATGTCCATCTTTTTTACAAACTCCATAATTTTAATGGAGTTCCATGCATTTCCATCCTGGCACACTTCATTTGGTAGCATTACCTGCAATATTTGTAATTCTGCAAATAAACGTTGTGCATCAATATCACAATTCTCACCATGTGTCAAAGCATTTTCAAGTTTCAAACAATAATTTTTCATTTCTTCATCATCTAATGAAATTAACCGTGATGCATCAAACAAGAAACCAAATATAGATTCAAAAAGTTCAATTTGTTCAAATCTGATTTTCAATTGAGAAATTGCCATATCAACTAAAACAAAAAAATAGTCTGTTCTAAATTTTCTTGAGCAGATTGTTGCTCTCTATCTGTATCAGGATTTTCATCAAAATGTTTCTTTCTTATAACCCTATGTTTTACCTGAAACACTGGTTCAATTTCCATTTCATCAGCAATCTCTTTAGCATCAATCATAGCAGAAGTAAACCCATTTTCTCTATATTTTTCAAAAAAAGAAACTAACCCTTTCAGACTTTCAATAGCTACATCAAGATGCATATCTTCAGATTGTAAGTTTTTGCTCACCAAGTTTATTTTGAACAATATTTCATGCCAAATAACCAAACTCAAAATAAATTCAAAGTTGGACAATTCACTTGATACTAATTTTTCAGCATCCCAACTTATTTTTGGATCATCAGAAACTTCAGCTAATTTTATTAAAGCCTTTTTTATTTTGGGAGCTTGATATTTTATTGCTTTTACACTTTCTATACAACTATCCCATCTTATTACACACAAAGACTTCAAAGTTAAATCATCCACATATTGAAGTAAAATGTTCCATCGTTTCGTTGAATTAGCAAACACATTATACAAAGCCTGACATGCTCCAAAAAAAGATTTTGCTTTCAAACAAGAATTTGCCATATCAGAAAGTACTAAATTAAGAGAACGACAACCACATGGCATATAAAAAGCTCTAGGATTTAGGTCAAGCAATCTTTTTTGGACACCTTGATGTTTTCCTCTCATATTAGAACCATTATCATATCCTTGTCCCCTTACATCATTAATATCTAAATCAAGAGAATTAAGAGCAGCTTGTAATTCACCAAAAAGACCCAACCCAGATGTGTTTTCTACATTTAAAAACTCTAAAAAGTACTCTTCTATTTTTATTGGGCAGCTTGCAACATCAACACATCTAATTACCAAAGTCATTTGTTCTGTGTGACTAGCATCAGGAGTGCAATCAAGAATCACAGAAAATATTTAGCTTCTTTTATTTTATTTATTATTGCATTCCTGACACTTGATGCCAACATGGCAATTAATTCATTTTGTATTTTATGACTAAGATAATGATAATGAATCTCTTTATCTTGAATGAGTCGAAAATGATGTTTCATTGTTGATCAAACTCAGCAATTGATTCTAGAAAGCCTAAAAAATTTCCATTAGAACCCTCATTATTTTTTTCATTTGTTCCACGAAATGCCAGATTATTCATTGCAAGACGCTTAACAACAGAAATTATTCTAATCATAACTTGTTTCCAATGTTCTGTTTCTTTCTTGATTTGTTCTTGTAATTCTTTATCAATAGTTTGATTTGTTCCTAATCTAACTCTTAGTTCAGCCCAAGCTTTAAGATTGGTAAAATGTTCACTAATATCTTCATGTAGTTTAATTTTTTCACTTAGATGTTTCCAATCATCAACATCTGTAGTTGTTATTTGACTTTTAGAACAGACATGTCTTACAACTTTACAACAAAACAAAATACTTTATTTAAATCTTTTGAGTAAACCAACAATTTTCTATCAATAAGTTCTCCATTTCTTAATTTTTGATCAAAATAATATGTGGAGAACCCCCTATGTAATTATCCTTAGAAAAATTAATATTAGAATCTCTAATAGGACCGTTCTCAATAAGCAAATCTCTCAGTTTTGAATCTAAACCATCCCACACTCTAGGATCATATATATTTATCAAGGTTCTAAATAGCGATTATAGCGGCATAGCGGGAAGACAAAAAAAAAAAAGCTATCGCGAATAGCGTAGCTATAGCGAAAGCTATCCTACATAGCGTTTTTTTTATTTTCAAAAATTTTATTTTATATTTCTACTAATAATAAACATATATAAAATCTCATAAGTAACAAAAACATCAAATTGATTAAGAAGTTCTAATATTCACATTGAACCAATACAAAGTTCAAATTGTCATTCAAAATATCCCTAATTCATAAACTATTGATATTATAGACCAACGCACATTGTTCAAGTTTATTGATATTATAGACCCATCTAATTTAATTTTGTTTTGGACCTTAAAGCCCATTTAAATTGCAAAACAAATAAATAATAATAAGCCCATGTAGCATAGCGGACCATTATTCCGCTACGCGCTATGCGCTATAGCTGACCGCTATTACCGCTATAACGGCCGTAGCTCGATTAGCGTAGTTTTACCCCGTAGCTTAGCTTTTTAGGTCAAAAACCGCTATAGCTAGCTATTTAGAACCATGATATTTATAGATAACGAAGAATCTAAGCACTCAGACACATGATTAATTTCTTCAATATTTTCACTAGTCTCATTTTCAAGCACATTTGTTATTTCTTCATTTACCTCATTTTCATTTTCAGACACATTTGTTGTTTGTTCGTGCACCTGACTTTCAACTTGGTTTTCCAAAGACTCATTTTGTGGTTTAATTTTCTTCCAAAGCTTTTGAATAGTACCTTTTTGAGGTTTTAATTTTTCTTCTCCCTCTCTGTTTCTATTTCTTTTTTCGCTACCTGATGCATATTTTCTAGGAAACATTGTTTTAAATTAAAAACAAAAACAAAGTATAGAACCTGGGTAATGAGGCATAGAGGACTCTTCCTCTTTTCTACAATCGGTTCTGCTTAAGTTGGTGGTGACGGCAGGGCACTTGTGACAAGAGACGCTGTGGAAGGAGTCTGTGATGGCGGGACACTTGAGATCTCAGCATGTGGTGCTAGCGGTGGTAGAGAAGGGGTATAATGAGAGGGTGCTTGGTCCACTGACTCGATGCGTTGGAAGAAGAAGTTCCCAGTCCACTATATGCAAGATTAGGATTTTACGGAGGATAATACAGTGAAGGATTTTGCGGATAATAATTATGAGGGTTAGGATAATACGGTTGAGGATTTTGTTGATACGGTGGTGGATTTTGTTGATACGATGGAGGAGAATTTTCGGATAATAGTTAAGGTCTTGAGGTTAATACGGTGGTGGAGGTTGAGTAGGGTTAGGATTACCGCCAAATATATCATCAGCAAAAGACTCAACCATTTGCTCAACCGATTGACAGGGAGGAGAAGAGATCATTTTCTACATAAAATAAAACAAAAATTAAAACCGAATTTAAATTAAAACCGAATTCAAAAATATTTAAAAACAAATTAAAACCGAATTCAAAATAAATAAAAATTAAAACCGAATTCAAAAATATTTAAAACCGAATTAAAACCGAATTCAAAATAAATAAAAATTAAAACTGAATTCAAAAATAAATATAACCAATTTTAGAATAAATATAACCTAATTAAAATTAAATCTAACTTACTTAAAAATAAAAACGAATTGAAAAATAAATCTAACCAATTTTAAAATAAATATAACCTATTTATAAATAAATCTCACATATTTCAAAAATAAATCTAACATATTCAAAAATAAATCTAACCAATTTTAAAATAAATCTAACATATTCTAAAAATAAATATAACTTACTTAAAATATATATATGAATTTAAAAATAAATATAACCAATTTTAAAATAAATATAACCTATTTAAAATTAAATCTAACTTACTTATTCAAAAACCGAATTGAAAAATAAATCTAACCTATTTAAGCTATTTTGAAAATAAATTTTATAAATAAATCTCACATATTTCAAAAATAAATCTAACATATTCAAAAATAAATCTAACCAATTTTAAAATAAATCTAACCTATTCTAAAAATAAATATAACCAATTATAAATAAATCTAACATATTTCAAAAATAAATCTAACCTATTCAAAAATAAATCTAACATATTTTAAAATAAATCTAACCTATTCTAAAAATAAATATAACTTACTTAAAATAAATATCCGAATTTTAAAATAAATATAACCTAACTAAAATTAGGGTCCGCCTACCTCTCCCCCGTGAACAATCCCCCGACTTCGGATAAGGCATAAAATAGAGAGGGGACCACAACTGTCTCCGCTAAAAACAAAAGAAAACGCGTTAAAAACAAAGAAAACGCGTTATTAAGTGGGGGGACCGCATAACCGTCAGATCATTTTATGAATTGGCGGTAAAGTATTCATCTGTGACACAACAAGTATTCATCCAGCTATACGCAGGTATTCACCTTTGCAATAGAATCATATTAGGATACATTACAACATTCATTACGCGTTATTAAGTGGGGGACCACACAACCGACAAAAGAAAACGCGTTATTAAGTGGGGGACCGCATAACCGTCAGCGCATTAATTAAGTGGGGGGACCACATAACCTTCAGCTCATTTTAGAAATTTGCAAAAAAAGTATTCATCTGTAACACAACTAGCATTCATCCATCTATATAAATGTATTCATCTTTGCAATATAAGCATATTTGGACACATCAATCACTCATCTTTTACACATTTTAGAGATGGGTTTTTTTTTTCTCCGTTCAATCTAACCAATATTTCTGACGATCTGTGAGAAATTTTGCAAATCTAAAACCACGAATGTCTTCTACACAATTCTCTTTCAAATGAGATCCATGATGACATACTTTCGAGTTGTCCGTTGCACAAGTATTCATACCTCGTCACAAGTATTCATCTCTCATCGAGCAAGTATTCATCATCGTCGTGTAAGTGTAAATAGGTAATGTACCAAGAGTATTACAAACACAAGTATTTATACCTAAGATATTAAGTATTCATCCATAAACGTTGAAGTATTCATCTCTAAAACATCAAGTATTCATTCATACACCTCTAATTTTTTCAAAATTTGTTTTTCTGTCATTTCTTAGTACTTAGTACGCACTTCACTAATTCACCATTAATGAAGCTTTGTTCTTTGCAAATAACTTGCTACTGCATGAGGAGAACATAGAGACGATAGATCTGATCCGGCGGTCGACAGTGATGGATCTAACCCGGTGGAGGCTGAGGTGGGAGAGGGAGGCGGAGGTGGAGGCGGAGAGGGAGAGGTGGGAGAGGCGGGCGGAGGCAGAGAGGGAGAGGTGGGAGAGACAGGTGGGGTGGAGGTGGGAGAGAGAGGGAGAGAGATGAAAGAAATAAAGGGAGAAAATTGGATAATTAATTTGTAGGTCCCACTAGGTAGTTAGAATTTAAATTATAGTTAGAAAAAGAAGTTAGTTAGTTGGGGGATGAAATGGGGGATGGATAGATGGGGGAAAGTATAATTATCCTTAAAATTAAATCTAACTTACTTAAAAATAAAACCGAATTGAAAAATAAATCTAAACTATCTAAGCTATTTTGAAAATAAATCTAACCTATTTATAAATAAATCTCACATATTTCAAAAATAAATCTAACATATTCAAAAATAAATCTAACCAATTTTAAAATAAATCTAACATATTCAAAAATAAATCTAACCAATTTTAAAATAAATCTAACCAATTTTAAAATAAATATAACCAATTATAAATAAATCTAACATATTTCAAAAATAAATCTAACCTATTCAAAAATAAATATAACATATTTTAAAATAAATCTAACCTATTCTAAAAATAAATATAACTTACTTAAAATAAATATCCGAATTTAAAAATAAATATAACCAATTTTAAAATAAATATAACCTATTTAGAATAAATATAACCTATTTAAAATTAAATCTAACATATTTAGGCTATTTTAAAAATAAATCTAACCTATTTATAAATAAATCTAACATATTTCAAAAATAAATCTAACCTATTCAAAAATAAATCTAACCTATTTTAAAATAAATCTAACAAAATTAACAATAAATCTAACATATTTAAGCTATTTTAAAAATTAATCTAACCTATTTATAATAAAACTAACACATTTAAAAAATTAATCTAACCTTCAAATGTTGCGCCTTTGCGAGATGAAATAAACTTGCGCCTTTGCGGGATGAAATAAATTTGCAACTAAATCTTGCGCCTTTGCGGAATAAAATAAATTTGCAACTATATTTTTTTCCTAATCAATGGAATTAAAATTTGGGAACAATAAAAATAATGAGAGTATGAGAGTATGAGAATATGAGATTGAAAATAATGAGAATTTGGTGTGAAAATGAGAGAATGATGGGGTGTAAAATTATAGGGATTTTTTGGGGGGGGAATTCGGATTGCTACAGTAATTTTGGAGCCGTTGGATTCAAAAAATTTCGTACTGCTATAGTAAAATGTCAAATCAAAGTCAAATCGGGGGGGGGGGGGCAGCGGGGCCGGCGGGTCCGGCGGGTCCGGCGGGTCCAGGGGTGTGTCTAGCAGGTCTAGTGGCGGGTCCAGCGGGTTTAGGGGTTTGGTCCGGGTCCAGCGGGTTAGGGTCCAGTCCGGTCCGGGTTTGGTCCGGTCTGGTTCGGGTTTGGTCCGGTCCAGTCCGGGACGGGTCTACACGGGGGGGGGGGGGGATGCGATCCGGATCTGTGGGAAAAAATCAAACCGGCCCGTCCACGGACCAGACCTAACCCCGGTCCGGGACGGGTTTGGTGCACGGGGTGGGGCAGTCCGGGTCCGGTCCTGGACCGCCCGATTTTTTTCAATACACTAATTGCAACCCATAATAATTTTGTCTTTAATTGTGAAACTGTCTCAGATTTTTGACTTTTAGATGCTTGGATACCTCTTAGAGATAGATTTTTAATTGAACTGATTAGGGCAGCCACTATTTGGGTTATTTGGCTTGCAAGAAATAAAGCTTGCTTTAATGATTATGCTATTTCCACTTGTGCTTCATTAGCTTCTCAAATAATAGCTTTGATTTCTTATTGGTGTAAATCAAATTTAGATGAATTTTTTTTTTAAATTAATTTTAGTTTTACCTATGGATGTTTCTACTTTATCCCAAGCAGGCAGTATTATAATTCTGTCGAATATCAATACCCAGAAAGGGGGAAGCAGTACTTGGGACTCAGAGGAAGACCCAACACTTGGGTTAGAGAGTTCAGACCTCTCGATTCCCTCAGGGATCGTGCTGAGATAAATGCTTTGGATCCAACTCTTCTTCCTTCCTCTGATCCTATAACAGCTGATATTTGTTCCTCCTTTGATAGCAATTTTGCAGTAGTCTAGTTTTAGTTTTGTTTAGTTTTTTATGACTTTGTAATATGAACTATCCTGACAAATTGTTCTGCTATTACTTGTTTAGATATCCCCTGTTGCTTCTCAACTTGAGGGATTGGTAAATATTTAGTGTTGCTTCTCAACTTGTGAATCTTTTTTTTGTTTAGGTGATATTTTGTTAAGTTTCTGGTTTATATGAACTATTTGTTTCTAATGAAACAGGTGACAATATGTCACATTTATCAAAAAAAAAAAAAAAAGATATTTCAGGGGATACATGAAATTCACCCTTAAAAAAAATAAAGAGCAGCAATGTGACGGGGGTATATCGTATCGCTATCGCTACTCCTGAATGTTTTGTACGAAATAAATAAAGAGCGCTCAATCAACACTTCAATTAGATAGAGGTCCTAGTCCAGGCGTATTGCGGTGTCTGAGGTGTTGCTCTCTTGATTTGCTGCAGATAGATAGTATGTATTAAACATGTTGCCTTTCACTGTTTGATTGATTTCTCTGTTCCTCGGTTTCTAACAAACATAAAAGGTCACGGTTACATAACAACAGATAAAAAGTTAAAATAGAACTATTGACAATAAAAAATAGTTTTAATCACGCAGTCTGAATTCATACTCTTGCAATCACATAATTATATAAAATATGAAGTTACAAATTAGAAAAATTAGTTGGCAATAAAACTGAGAAAATTTATATCAAAAAATTATTCACATCAGTGTTGTTTTTCACAAATATAAAGAGTCATGGTTACATAACAACTGATAAAAAGTTAAAATATAACTATTGACAAAAAAATAGTTTTAATCATGCGGTCTGAATTCATGCGCCATGCAATCACATAATTATATAAAATATGAAGTTACTTTTTAGAAAAAATAGTTGGCAACAACACTCAAAAAATGTATATCCAAAAATAATTCAGATCAGTATATTTTTAACAAAATTTTGATATTAATCAAAATGTTATAATATTTTACGTTTGTGTTGAGAAAATAATGTAAATCATATCTAATGACCTTATTTTAACATATGCATTTTAAATATCTAATTAACCATACTCAACGGCCATCATAGTTTTCTTGCAGAAAATTTTGACTACTTACCCGATAGGGCGGACTTAAGTACAAATAATAGGAGTCAATTAACTTTCATTTTTTTCAACAATAATTTGTATTTATGTATGATTTTCTATATAATTTAGAATAAAATATTATAGTACTGCAAAATTTATCTTAATGTGTGTTTGATCTCCACAATTCGAAAATTTCACTACGTACCTGCTCTGGTTATAACTACACTTCCATATTCTCATGAATCTATTGCACCACATGATCCAGATAAACAAAGCAAAGTTTAATTTGACAAATTAAATTAAGAAAAGGACTGACATTCTGTAAAGGAATGACCGAGTTTATCGGTAGGCGGGTAGGTATTGGCATACAATTTCCGGAGAGGGTTTTTTCCCTCCTAGAAAAGAGGAAGAGAAAAAGACAGGTGCTTAAAATTAGCCACCTATAATATTCGATCAAAATTAAAATGGAACCATAAACCGCCTTTCGGTGAGAATCTGTGTGCCATTGGGCTACTTGTTCATGGTCGGTACGATGGCGCCTCTGCTTAGGTACAAACATATTTGCCCGAATTAGGAGCGGAGCGAGACTTTCAGATTATGAGAGTCAAACATATAAAATTTATATGCTGCGAATAGAGTCAATTTGACAGCTTCATAGCATTTTCTACTAAATTATATATAAATTTACCAATAAATACAAAAAATTTGAAAATAAATGGAGATCAATTGACCCCCATTTATTACAAGTGGCTCCGCCTCTGACCCGACCCTAATAGCTAATTATCACAAAATAATTAAATAAAAAGATTGCACGAAATCATGAGAAGTAATCATGGACCTTTTATTCTCATAACGACAAGCAAAGGAACAAATAAAAATTAGAGCTTTGTTGAATATGATATAAATGAAAAGGCTGTTAATAAAAAAGAAAAAGAAAAAAAAGGAGGTTCGTTTAATCATCTCTTTTACTCTTTATTTGTGCCTTTATCTTGGGTATATAGTTTTGGTAGATTGGACTTGGGCCATACCAGAGTGACGATTTTGGTAGGCTTGGAAAAAATTGGTAATCCTTTTTCCTATATTTCTGTCCTTTCCCTGCTAAAGCTAAATGCTCACCTCGTAGAGATGCAGACTCCTAACACGTGATAAAATGCTAAAGATGCATTAGAAAAAACGCAACTGCTGTACCTCTCCTGATAGAATTTTACAAATTTTCATTTTCAATTTGGTCAAATTTGATTAAATTAAACATCTCGTGCTTCCTCTTTTATGCGTACCATGTCCTATACGAGACGAATGATGATGATGCAAAGCAGACAAAAACAAGAAAGTCATATCTGGGAAGGAAAACAAAAAAGAAAGAACTCTCCACATAAATTTATTGAGATTTTATTAGCTCCTTATTCAATTATTTCCACAATTTTATATATTGTACACTGTTTTTTATTAAATGCAATTTATCTCATATTACTGCCATTCAGTACACTGGCACTCTGGCAGTTAGAGAAAAATAAGTTATTATTAATTGTTACAACAAATATATAGATCAATAGTTTCTAAATTTGATTCACACACAATACCTATAAGTAACGTATCTTCCAGCAGTCTCACTGGGGCGAATAATCTTTACAACCATACCACGCTTGAGGCCATAGTACCTCGCAACTGGATCAGTCATTTGGATTCTTGGTAGCTTCAGATTTGATCACAAACAATCAATCAGAACAAAATACTTGCTACAGTCAATCTTTTTAAATAGTTTCAGGCCCCTATTTAAACAAAATCATGCAATATTAGTTCCTTATTTAACAGCAGATTTCAGGCCCCTATTCAAACAAAATCATGCAATATTAGTTCCTCATTTAACAGCAGAGGCGGAGCCAAATGTTGGCAAATGCCCCATCCTGGTTCCAATAAAGAAAAGGTTTATTTCTTTGTTTTAACTATGATGGTTTGGATAGAGAACAGAAAACGATTCCAAAGCAATGGCCACCCACTCCCCACCCCCCAAAAAAAATTAGAATATGTTTTGTATTGTAGAAAATCATACGCTTCCAAAATAAGAAGTGATGATGATAATGAAACTGCAAATTCTTAGACAATGTAAGAAAACATATTATTTAAATCCAAACCAGCCTTGAAGGAAGCTACTTAGAATTTTCTCACTTGGTAATGGAGACTGAACCACGGCGGGGGGGGGTGCGGGACACAGTTGGCTAAAAGAAAAGACCCTGAAAAATGGGCTAGGAATGCCTTCAGTAAGCGGAATAGAATAGGAGTAGAGTAGGATCTGATTCTAGGAATAGAATAGAACAAAATTGAGATCTTAGTAATTTAAGAAGGACGGTCATCTCCTCGATCCCAGAGTACATGAAAATTGTAGATGAACTAAATTGCCCTGTTTGGAAGTACAGGGATTAAAGGTGCGTTTTAATCCAGTTTCTTTATTTTCCAGAACTACTGTTTCTCGACAACCAGAGCATTTGAAGACGAACCAAAATAAAATTATTGATATTTACTCAGTCAAAATTCCTCTCTGTAGTGCTATTAATTTTAGACGCCTCAACTGGATCTTGAACTTATTATTAACCAAACATTATGACTTCAGAATATGAATTACTAAAAGGTGACTGTAGAAGTTGTTTACAATGAACTGCCCCCAATCTTACTGAACTAATTTTGTAAAGCTGTTGGTCTAATTTTGTGTTTTAGGCCAATACCTGTGTGTCCTTCAAAGTGTATCGCTCTAAGAGAGTCTTCTTTTCCTCATTTGTGAGAACCTGATGCTCTGGTACAAGGACATGATCCTTAATATTTACTAGGAGCTCAGCCTCCTGCATGCATTCACCAAAAATAATAAACAAAATGCATGTTAAGTTCCTGCAAGCTCCTTTGAATTCAAGATATTTAAGTTATTTCTCCATTGAGTCTGAAACCAACCGAGAAAACCTCTATATGCATTGTTGAAGACAACTCCAGAAGGAAGGATTTTGCAAACGGAGTCAAATTCTGCTGAGTAACTAAAATAGCTCTCGATACATTTTCATGTTTCATCAATTCAACATACTTCTTAATGTGCTTCATCCCAACCTTCTCATCAGTGGGGAAAAAAACATAAAGCTGCTCATGCAAAAAAATTGAAAAAAGGAGGTAAAGTAAATCACAATGCTTTCAAATTTCTACTGATGGTTCAATAGGACACATTACACAGAATAAATTAAAAATGAAGAAAATAAGGGTAATTTCATGCGAGGTTCTTTATGCAACAAATCTTTCTCGCATGTCATAATACACAGAAAATTACTAAATTAGCAAACCTTGAAATTACAAATGCTACTAACTTCAGGGACAAAGTACATTTTCTAGTCCCTGGAGCATTATGTATTATATTTCACATGAAATAATATAAAAAAAAAAAGTAAAATCCTAGATTCTGATGATGCTTGTCAAAGGACCTCAAGATAAGAACGCATTGTTAGTAAAAGTGCCGTAGAACTCTAGTTTTGAGATGACTTGAGGCAAGAGATCCAAGGACCAGCCCCTAGATGATGACTCCATAATCAAACCTTTTTTTGATGATGACTCCCTATAGAGAATTTTTTATTTATATAAAATATTAAAAAATAAGAGAGGGAAAGAGAAAGAGTACCTTGATTTTTTTATGCATAGAAGGATCGGTGGAATTTTTACCGATCCAAACTTTGGATCGGTAAAAATTCCACTGATCCAAACCTTATTTTATTTTTATTTTCCACTTAAAAAGACGGTAGGATCTTATGTGGCATTTTTTCATTACTTCTTGTGTAACAGGTCAGTATCGCACTCAAAGCAACTTATTAAAGGGAGTAGTGCAGGGTAAATATTGCAAAGAAACACAGAAAGGAGACAACTGGGGAGGGGGGGAGGTCTTTGGATCGGTAGAATTTTTACCAGTCCATAGTTTGGATCGGGAAAAATTCTACCGATACTTCTATGCATCGAAAAACCAAGGTACTCTTTCTCTTTCCCTCTCTTATTTTATAATATTTTCTATAAATAAAAAATTCTCCTCCCTATACTCCCGAACCTGATTCCCTTCCCTTGTTTGAAGATCATGAATAATGACTTTATAAAGATATAAAACGTTTGTTACATCTTATTACAAAGAGTTGGGATCTCAAACTCCTCTTTGACTTTGATATTCCAAGGCTGCATAAATGTATATCGTAGCAAATGTGCTGGGTAAGAAACTATCAAGGAACACCACACCTTATGAACAACCACATAATGTCCACAAAGCTATCTTCCATTAATGGTCATTACTAAGGCAGCATTATATGACCTCCAAACACTGTAACAGCACACTCCCCCCCCCCCCCCCCCCATCCCCGCCCCCCTCTTGAAGAGCTAAAAGTACCACAGCTCCCATCCCATCCCCAACCAATACACATGTTATATATGTACAAAAAATATTTCTTATATACACATCTCATGCAAAATAAAGGTTGAGTGTAGCACTCAGGACACAGAAAATGTTATCTGTGATATGTGTGTCCAGATCTTCATATAATTCACGGAAATACTCCGTATTCTTATCCATGTAAATACACATAAAGATAATCGATATATGTTTTAGTCTATCAGAAGATATACATGTTTCCAAACTCTAAAAAAAAAGTTTCTCAAGAAAACAAATATCTAAGCTTCTATCAACCTATCTAAAATCCTATTTCCTCTGGGGAACATGTTCTATTTTTACTCTTCAGGCATAGTGCTTGGTCAAAAAGGTAAAAAAAAAAGAAGGCAAAATGTTGGCCCAAAGTGGGCATACTTTGAATGAAAAAATATTTTTGTCATTTCTTTTAATTATCTCACTTGCCTGATTGAATGACCTCCGAAAAATATATATAAGAATAAAAGAATGCAAACTATTTTTGTTGATCATCTCAGATTAATTAACACCGTTAAGCGGTTAAGCCATGACAATCTTACAATTTGTAAAAAGAAACTCACTTTCCAAAATTATATGTAGAAATATCAAAAAAAAAACACCAAGTGTAATTTCATTTGGATTCCAAATTTAGAAAGGTTCAAGTTAAGAAAGCCTGAATAGCCGCTCCTATTTCATCAACATCACTAATGGATGTACTACTTGAAGCATTTGAGTGTGATCCCACTTTTACAACCTCCAGAGCATTACAAATCCCCTAAAATGAAGATCTATTTGTAACCTCAGATCACAAATAGTCTATGGCCAGTTAATGACTCGATCCACCAACTACAAGCAAACATTCAAGATGAATTGGCTAGACATAAGGAAGTTCACCATCAGATCTCTAAATTTAATTTTGACGAGTTAAGATAACACAGGTAGGAGAATAGATCTGGTACTTGATCGGAGGAGTCTCCCTTGCGGGATTTGTTGATGGTGAGGTCTTCCCGACGAAGGGGCTCCCCGAAGCGGGTCACAAACTCGTAGCGGGTCATGTTGACCTCGGAATCAAGCACCAGGTATCCCCTGTCTCGGAGCATCTGCATCACCGTTCGCCGTATCCTGTACAGCCTCCCTGTCAAAACATCGTCTGCCATCTGAGCCATCGCTCTCTGTTAGTTTCTCCTCTTTTTCTCTCCTTTTCCTACCAGCAATGTTTAATGTCTGTCCGCTCGTATTATTGGGAATTCAGATCCAGTGCAATACCTGACCATTTAGAATGAGATCTGAGTCGTCCGTTTTAATTTGGCACTGATCTCAAAGTGAATGCCATATTCTAAATAGCTACCTAACCCGGTCAGGTACTGGAGATATCAGTAATCACACCTTATTAGTGAGAGTTTTAGTCAACTGCGGCCAGGAAACAAGTGACCAAGGTCAGAGGAGTGAGAGAAAGACAGATAGGATACGGGCCAGCAAAATAGTAGCAACCGGAATATTGTTTCAAAACTGATAGCAACCGGAATAAAAGATTTGAGTGCTGCGGCCCAGAATTAGCTAATGAATTGATGCATATTTAATCGACTTACAGGAGAGAAAACCCACCTCAAAATTGAGCCTAAACCAGGCCTAGGCCCAGAAGATAGTAGTTAAACTCAAAGCTTTCTTTATTCATTTGTATGCGAAGATGATCAGACCTCTTCGCTGTTAAACCCCCATTGACGCACCCAATTACTTTATAGGGTAATAAGGGTAACGATATAAAATAGTCTTTATTTGTATTCTTATACATGGATTATGTTTACGGACAAAAATTTACCCATATCTGTCTGATAAGTTAGCAAAAAAAAATAATTTTAATTGTATGTCTTTTAAAAAAAAAGGAGGATTCACTCTATTTTTAGAAATGTGCTAACTTAAAATTTAAAATTTAAATATCAAAATTAAATTGTTAGATATGAAATATATTATTTTCTCTTGTGCACGTCTAAAAGATCACAATATTTTAATTATGTTTTGTTTAGCATCAAGAGTAGGGTTGTTCATCGGTTCAGTTTCGGTTGAAACCGAACCGAACTAGGCAAATCAAAGTTATAATTCGGTTTCAAAAATAAAACCGAACCGAACCGATTTAGTATTGCAACCGAACCGAACCAAAGTTTTATTTCGGTTTGTTCGGTTTGTTCGGTTCAAACCGAAATATATTAATTTTTTTATTTAAAGCAATTGATTTATAATAAACCGAAGTATATTAAGAAATAAACCGAGGTATTAAGAAATAAATCGGGATATTAAGAAATAAACCGGGATATTAAGAAATAAACCGAAGTAATTGATTAAGAAATAAACCGGGGCGGTCCGGACCAAATTCATAATATAAAAAATTTCGGTCGGTTCGGTTATTTTGGTTTTCAAAATTTTCAAACTGAACCGAACCAAAATTATAATTTGATTTTAAAAAGCAAACTGAACCGAACCATTAAACCGAAAAAACCGAACTGTTTAATCCAAACTAATTCGGTTCGGTTCGGTTCAAAACCGACTAAACCGGACCCAATGAACACCCCTAATCTATGTTGCACGGATACGGGTACGGGTATTGTATCGGATACGATACGGATACGGCGATACGGTAATTTTCAAAAATCAAGGATACGATACGTTTATTATATATAATATTATTTTATTATTTTAATTATATTTATATGAATCAAATTGAGCAAAATAATACTACAGCGAATATATGTTAAATATGATAAGTACTCTATTATAACAACAACATTACATTGGTACAGTGGTAGGGGCTATGGTTGTTATGCCTACTTCCCAAGTTCGAGTCACGGCCTTGGCAAAAAAATGGGTTAATTTTGGCGCGGTGCACGGTGGACCGCGCAGTATCCAGGAGCGTATCCGGGCGTATCTGGCCGTATCCGGGTGAGTCAAAGGCGTATCGGCGACCGTATCGGCCGAGTAAGGATACGCCACGTAGGCGGATACGCCAGCTGGCGTATCGGTGCCGTATCGGGCGCGTATCGGTATCCGATACGTGTCCGATACCGATACTTCGCTTTAGGCGTATCCGTGCAACATAGCCCCTAATCAAAAGCACCTTGAGAGAGTGTTGATATTCACATGGCTCATGCTACAAAACAAAATACTCACGGTGAGAACCTAAGGAAAAGATAATAGCCACTACCCAGCACGTGCTGCTACAAAACAAAATACTCACGGTGAGAACCTAAGAAAAAGATAATAGCCACTACCCAGCACGTGCTGCTTCTATAGAGAGAGCCAAGAAACAACAGTACAAGTACTATAGTGCGGATACAGTACAAGTACTATAGTGCAGATAGTGTTTTAAAATTCGGTTATATTCGGTGAATATACGGCCGTATATTTCTATTCAGTGTTTGGCCGAATACAAAATAACTATTCGGATCGAATATTGAATCCATGCTTTAAAAAAATTAAAAAACATTCAAAATCCATTAAAAGAGTCCCGGACCCGAATCCATAACCCATTAAATGAGTTTCAGACTCGCCAGGTAGGTGTTCTCTTCAAGCGTTCCACTCAGAAATTTTCTATAACCTCTCTACATGCTACATTATTGTATTTAAGTACTGTAAAATTAAATATTTAATAAAAAATTCGCATATATAAATGAATAAGAATCCAAATATTCAGCCGCTGAGTGCTGATACTGTTATCCGCTCTCGTATCAAATAGTCTCAACTGTACCGACTCTGATCCCACTCCTCGACTGGAGCGTGGAGTCTGGACTCTGGAGTGAATGAGTGATGCACTACTGTACGGCGTAAAACCTTCGGAGTTGTCGAATAAATTTGAAAAAAATTAAAAGCAATACTGCGGGACCTACTCACCGTGCGATGGACACATAGTACTGTTTGACTATACCCTAAAATTGGAGGGAGAGAATCTCAGCCGTCGGATCACACTCAGCTCTCTCACTCGCTATATAAGCACTCTCGCTTCCTTCAAGTGCCTTGCACAAAGCCTCAACCGGGCACCTCGCTGCATTTGCCCCTTCCAATCCCTCCATCCGCTTTTCAATCACAGAAATTTGTAGTCGGTGAGTTTCTAGATCTGTACTTCTTATTGTCATTTCGGTGTTTTATGCTATATTTTGCAATTCCCCGTTCCTTGTTTTGCAAATTCTGAACATCAGTTTCTAGTATTTGATTTTTCTGATTTTCTGCTAGCATTACCAGTATTACAATTGGAAATTATTTTATTGAAGTCCCTTGGTTTGAGCCTTTTTGTCCGGTTCCAGATCTGATGCTTTCAAGGTGTATTTTGAAATTTCTGGACTTATTTTTGGTCTAGATTGCTAGTTAATCTACAAAAATACCCCTTTCTGTATCAAGGTCTATTAAAATAAAGCACCTGCCGGAAGAAATTGATCTATTTGTCTTGAAATTAATAGATCTATGTTTCCCATCAGATCTTTATTTCGCTTACCTCTACAATTTTTCCTTTGCTTTTTAAAATAATGTTTTGAATCCTGGTTACTGCTTGCTTTACTAATGAAACTTTATATTCTAACAAGGTAATTACCTTCATTAAATACTAATTATTGTTACTATTTTTCTCACTTTACAGAAAATCCAGTACAACAAAATGAGAGAAATCCTCCACGTTCAAGGTGGTCAATGCGGTAACCAAATCGGTGCCAAATTCTGGGAAGTGGTATGTGATGAGCATGGCATTGACCCAACGGGTCGCTACATTGGCACAAGTGATATACAACTCGAGCGGGTTAATGTGTACTACAATGAGGCCTCATGTGGTCGATTTGTGCCTCGCGCTGTGCTAATGGATCTTGAACCAGGCACCATGGATAGTGTAAGAACAGGGCCATACGGGCAGATATTCAGACCTGATAACTTTGTTTTTGGGCAGTCTGGTGCTGGAAACAACTGGGCCAAAGGGCATTATACCGAGGGGGCTGAGCTCATCGACTCAGTGCTTGATGTTGTCAGGAAGGAGGCTGAAAACTGTGACTGCCTTCAGGGTATTCATCTAGTTCATCCTTTATTTACGTCTAACATTTCATTAATTTGATTCTTCTTATTCAGTCATATTCATGCTGTGACAGGGAAAAACATAAAATATATGCAGTATTTATCTCTTGCAACTTTTTGTCGGATTGCCTTTATAATATCAATCTGTTTGATACCCTTAGGTTAGAAATTCTGGTGCATGTAACCTTCACAAGGAGTGTTCATCAGTAGTTAATTGTTACTGATTGTTAATTTGTGAATTTCTTATAATTTTTCTTCTTTGAGAAAAATTGCAGCTCTTCATTAGTATAAAGTGTCTGAATTTTCTGAAACATGAAACTGAAGAAAAATCATTTCATATAACCTGGTCTGGAGCAAAGTAGTAAATTTTAACCATGGTCTTAATTATTTTGCACTAGATCATCTTTCATCCTTTTGTTTTATTACAACTTGTAGCATTTTGTGTTTGGCATGCATGTGTCGTGCATTTGAGAATCCAAAAACTATTCTTACCAATATCTCTCACCCAGGTTTCCAAGTTTGCCACTCTCTTGGTGGAGGTACTGGATCTGGCATGGGGACACTATTGATCTCTAAGATCAGAGAGGAGTACCCTGACCGCATGATGCTCACCTTCTCTGTCTTCCCCTCACCAAAGGTATCTGACACAGTTGTTGAACCGTACAATGCCACTCTCTCAGTTCATCAGCTGGTGGAGAATGCCGACGAGTGCATGGTTCTTGACAATGAAGCACTTTATGATATCTGCTTCCGCACACTCAAGCTCACTACACCAAGCTGTAAGCATCTCTTTTGTATTTTTAATCATAACTCTTTTCATTCTGCAGTTATAGCTTCTTAATATTTTTTAATATATAGGCATTTTTTATTAGACCCATTTGGTCAACCCAAACAGTTCCCCAATAGTTGGTGTGCAATATTTTATTGACCTGTTGTTAGTTAGATTGAAGGAACTTCCTTTTTATTAGCCTTGTTAAGCCGTTGAGAAACTGCACTTATGCAAGCTTTAATAGTGCAAGTGTAGACAAATGGGCTGCATCTGTTCTCAGAAGTAATGAGAGAATTTTACTGATAGGGGAAGTGTAAACCCTCCTTGTTAACCTTTAGTATTCTATCATGTAAATTGACCTCCCGCATGCCTTTATGGTCATATGTTTTTTCTCAATCAGTTGGCGATCTGAATCATCTCATCTCGGCTACAATGAGTGGTGTAACCTGCTGCCTCCGCTTCCCAGGTCAACTGAACTCTGACCTGCGCAAGTTAGCCGTAAACCTCATTCCCTTCCCACGCCTCCACTTCTTCATGGTGGGGTTCGCTCCACTCACCTCTCGTGGGTCCCAGCAGTACCGAGCCCTCACTGTCCCTGAACTCACCCAGCAAATGTGGGATTCTAAGAACATGATGTGTGCTGCTGATCCCCGCCACGGCCGCTATCTCACTGCCTCTGCCATGTTCCGTGGCAAGATGAGCACGAAAGAAGTTGATGAGCAAATGATCAATGTGCAAAACAAAAACTCCTCTTATTTTGTCGAGTGGATCCCCAACAATGTAAAATCAAGCGTGTGTGACATTCCACCTAGAGGGTTGTCGATGGGAAGTACCTTCATTGGGAACTCAACTAGCATCCAAGAGATGTTTAGGAGGGTGAGCGAGCAGTTCACAGCTATGTTCAGGAGAAAAGCTTTCTTACATTGGTACACAGGTGAAGGAATGGATGAGATGGAGTTTACTGAGGCTGAGAGCAATATGAATGATTTGGTTTCTGAGTACCAACAGTATCAAGATGCCACTGCTGATGAGGAAGGTGAGTATGAAGATGAAGGTGATGAGTATGAAGAGCAAGAAGAGATGTGAAATGTTATGGGCGACTGATCTTTGCAATATAATGCTTTGCATGCGTTTTTGTGTTTGCATCTGTGAAATCATTTTGATGAACGATTTAACTTGTTCTGCGCATGTCCCCTTTGTAGTATGCCGTACTCGTGCTATCTTTCATTAAAACCATATTAGAAACAATCTAAGTATGATTAGAACAATCTTGATGATGCTTTTTTGTGATTAATGTTATTATTCTTCATATTATTATTTTTAGTTGGGGATTACATGACTGTATCCTATTAGACGTTAAGGATGCTAGGCTAAATTAGTCGATAGGTTGCAGGCTTACAGCAAAACTGGAATGGCGCAAAAACATTCAGATCTCGAGTCCGTACAGCGAACAAAATAAATCTGAAAATTCCACTACTTATGCCGCTAAATTCCAGCAAAAACAACTTATATTTTTTATATGGAAAATTTTATAAATGCCCTTGTTTCAAAATTGAAAAAGAGGAGGGTTCAAAAACCTCTATTTTAAAAAAAATTAATAACTCGAAATTTAAAATTTAAAAAGTCAAAATAAAACTCTTAGATATCATCAACATCATTTTATCTATGCATACGTAAAAAATTATAATATTTAAACTTTGTTGTGTTCGTCATCAAGAGCTTATAAAAATGTACTGATGTGGATAATTTATAAATGTTCATTTTTTAACTTATTGATTCACATAAAAACAAAATTGAAATATGATATTTTTTTCATGAGCACGTAGTGAAAATTATATAGATCACATCTAATGGTTTTATATTGACATTTATGTTTTACATTTTGAGTTATTAACATAATGGAAGCTTAAAAAATAAAAACATTTGAATCCTCATTAAAAAATAATCAAACAAACTATCTTTTTTCTCTGATCGATGTAACAGCACAGAATCCGATCCTTGCCAAGGATCAGACAATCATTATCTGTAATAATCGTCATAGCTCTTGTCGATCATTTATATTTTTTTAAATTGATTATGTATCCTATATACTCATCTAGGTGTCATATAATATACAGATTAGATGAAAATATTAAGATCTCTAATATATATATATATATATGAGGAGGGATCCGATTACAACACTTTTGAGTTACCACAATCATTTTCTACATTTTCAAAGTCCAAATTGTCAATCCAAACCATTCAACATGATCTCCACAATAAAATGTGCTTGCAGAGCAAATTTTACATTTTTTTGAATTTTTTTACTATTTATTAAGATGGGTACAAAATTCAATGGTCTGATGATACCTCGCATATTTAGTCTATTTTAGGCCTGTTTTAGTACCAGATTCGTGCCCTAATTCACCAGAATCATGTGCATTTCATCGATATATCTTTAGAATTTGGTACTGCTGAGTGTTTGTTTGTTTTCTGCAGGTTTGGAGCAAAACACACGAAGAAACGGCGATTCAGATGATGAGGTACGACCCTTACCAGGCTTGGTACGGGTCTCACCAGACTTAGCCATTTTTCAGCTCATCACGCCTGGTACGGCCAGGCCGTACCAATTTGGTACGGGCCGTACTTAAAGGCGGCCTGACAGATTCAAATTTTGGCAGAGGCTATTTAAAGCGGGGAACTCTCCAATTTCGACATTCATTCCATTCTAGAGACATTGGAGAGCACAGTAAGAGAGAGAAAGAGAGCTGAGGAGCTAGGAGCAAGAAGGAAGGAAGAGGAAAGAGGCGAAACTCGACGGATCAAGCTTCCTCCTCTCGATCCCTTCGATCTATGGCTTTCTCTATCACTCTTATTGTATTTTTAGATCAGATCATGTGCTGTGAGTAGTTATTTTAGTTTCTAGGGTTTAGAGATGGATTCTTGATTTGTTTTGACTTTCTTTGACTTGTATCTTGTATGAACTCTTTTGATTGATTGATTGTGATTTCTTTGCCATCTCTTGCTTTGATTGCTGTGATTGTGTATGATGAACCTCTAGGTCCAGATCAAACCTATCAAGGTCATGTGATCATCTCAATCTCTCAACCAAATCAATTGTTTAGGGTAGACTTGTTCGAATTGAAGCCGAGAGGTTGAATTCTCCCCTAATCGACAGATTAGAGGGTGCCTTAGGTCTCCAATCAACCAGCTAGGGTAGATCTGTACCAACACATGAAAATTGAGGTGTAGAAATCCCTAAAAGGCAATCAATTGCATTCCAACCTAGATCTTGATCCAACACACGAGAGTTGAGGCTTAGGAACCTTAGGTATGGTCAATTGAACCTTTCTAAAGAGTTTAGCACAAGGTACCAGCAAGGAATGCATCAACTCGAACTGGTAAGCTCTGTTCTGGCAAGCCAGTACGGGTCTTACCAGAGTGGTGCGGCCTTGCCTTACCAAGTGAAGTACGGCCTGGCCGTACCAACTTGGTACGGGCCGTACCACTAGAGGCAGATCACAGATGAAGTCTGAAACCCTGGAAACGCCTTTTATCCATAATCGAAACACAGTTTACATTCCTTCTAGCATTTTATTACACTTGTTTGCATTGTTTGATTTGTTTGAATTGAACTTTTAGGAACTTAAATACCAAACCAAATCTTTCTCACTTCTAGTTTTTAATTGAGTTTGGTAGATTCTAACCTAGTAATTGCCCGTCCCTGTGGATCGATACCCGATTATACTACTCGATAGGGGTTGTGCACTTGCAACCCTTACTCGTGAAGTGTAAGCGCGGTTTTAAAAGGTACGCCCTCAAGCGTACCGAAACTTGCGTTGCGCTTTCGCGCGAACATCTGAATTTGACTAGTTTTTGTAAAATACTTAATAAATAGTAAAAAAATTCAAAAAAATGTAAAATTTGATCTGCAAGCACATTTTATTGTGGAGATCATGTTGAACGATTTGGATCGACGATTTGAACTTTGAAAATGTAGAAAATGGTTGTGGTAACTCAAAAATGTTGTAATCGGATCCCTCCTCTCTCTCTCTCTCTCTCTATATATATATATATATATATATATATATATATATATATATAGGAGGGTTCAAATGCACCATAATTTTTGTGCTCCACTATGCTCCACATCCTTATCTCTATTTTCAAAGTCCGAACAGTCGATCCGAACCGTTCAACATGATCTTCATAATAAAATATGTTTGGAGACCAGATTTTATATTTTTTAGAATTTTTTTACTATTTTTTTAGATAGGTACAATATCACTTTATCGGATGGTCCAAAATCTCCTTAAAAAGGTGATTTTGTACCTATCTAAAAAAATAGTAAAATTTAGTCTCCAAGCACATCTTAATATAGATTGAATGTTGAACGGTTTGGATCGACTGTTTGAACTTTGAAAATGTAAAAACCAAAACGTTTGTTCCACAGTCTAGAAACAAACGTTTTGATATTAGCCACTCACTATATATATTTATAGCAAACCGCTCCACAGTGAGGCGATTTGGTAAACATCTGTTAATCAAAAGAAAATAGGCAAACCGCTCCAACGTGGAGCGGTTAGGTTATTTAAAAAAAAATTCAATATGGAGAGTAGCTTTGCTATTTTTTTTTTTTGAAGGGTATTAATAAAAATTTCGGCAGCTAGCTTATATCGCCAAGTTAGTATTGTTTCTCGTTAAAACATTAATAAGATCAATCAAACCAATTGTATAGAAACAGCCGCTTTGCTCTCAACTCTCAAGGGACTGGCACAGTGGAACACGACGTACAGCTGCAATTTAGCCTACTCAATCCCAACTTCACAAGCAAGCAAGCAACACTCCGTAGAGAGTTAAAGGCGCATCCATTTAACAACCCGCGAATTAGAATTAGCCTAAAACATGAGTCCGGATCCTATGAGGTAACTCAAATTTTGAGTTTAGATCCGAACGGACTTCCGATCAAAATCCGAACTTTTCAGTCCGAGGTGGAAAGCAATTCGTGCCAAAGTATCGTACGGTCAAAATCTAAACTTGAAACTTGAGTTATCTTAGGTGATATGAATTCATACCCTGTGGTGCCATTGTTGCAGATGAAGGATGAGAATGACAAGTGAAAGCAATACACCCATGTTGCTGTTTAGCTAAAAGTTCTGTAATAAGTGGACTTGTACAGGAAGAAACTTACCTGAGTAGACAGATTCAGTGATACATTTTTGCATTTTACTTTTTAGAATTTTAGAATTTTGAGTTCAGATGTCTGCCAATGATGCAATGTACTGTGACCCAACTAATAGACCAGTCAGTTAGATTTAGTAGTTAATTTATAATATTGGATATATGTGACCATGACAATTAAGGCACCTTAGGGGTTTTTCCTATTGAGTTTTTAGTTTGTTAACCATGGTATGTATGTGACTGTGACGATTAAGGCACCTAAGGGGGTTTTCCTAGAGAGTTTTTAGTTTGTTAACCATGATACTTGGTTGTAACACTGTTTGTAGCTTGATATGATTAATAGAGTTTCGACTGTTAGACAGCTTTTTATACAAAAATAATTAAATAAATATGAGTTCATAAAAGGACAGCCCGTAACTAAAAATCTGGGAAGTTAAGAGCTGAAGCCAGATTTATTGCCTAAACCCAAATACAGTGTAGTCCAGAATAAAATTTAAAATTTCGAGAATATTAAAAAATCATCATGTCAGCGGTTTCAACATTTCAGATCCGTGTTTTTAGTTTTAAAACAACAATCCTTATGAATGGCCACAAAATCAATAGCATGCATCAAGTTCATAACATGATAAAGTTTCCTCAGAAATTGACAGCACAATTTATGTTGTTTTTCCTCTTAACTAGACAACAAAACAACAGAAAAACCTCTGTTCCCCAGCATCGAAGTAAATTGGAAGATTTGAAGAAACTGTAGAAAAATCATTCCACAAGTTGTCCCAGTATGTCGTCATCCCGGAACAAGTGAAACCTGAAAGGTAAACAATCACAAGATTAATCACATGAACCGCATTTTAAAAAAACAATTGCAAAGAAAGCACAACATACCAAAATTAAATTATATGTAAGAAACTTAAGGCAAATAAAATCAAAGCACTACTTGAAATTGTCATTCAGGTTCTTGATTAATTCTGCTTCTCTCGATTAAAATTGTTTCAAACAGTTATCGAGATGCAAATATATAAAGACAGGTTAAAGAAGCTACCCTTAATCATTAACAATGATGCAATACAACTGAAAACAAACACGTTAGTCGATCTACACATAAAATAACTGAGCAGATAGAGAGAGAGAGGCAGACGTACACTTTGTCACCTAGCTTGACTTCACTGCCTCCATATTCTGGCAGAAGAACCTCATCTCCTTCTTTGAAACAAACAGGAATTACATTCCCACTCTTGTCACGGTCGCCAGGACCGACTGCTATTACTTTTGCAGCGTTCAGCTGTAGAGAGAAACAAAAATGCATGATGCAAATTAAAGTAAGATGATTCCTGGCATGAAACAGAAAACATAGTTTCTGCAATTTGGAATAAAATATAAGACTGACAGCAAAATAAAAAAAAAATAGATGCAGCATTTCTTATGTGTACCTAATACCAACAATTTTTGGTTCATTTTGCAACTAATAACTAACCATAACATTCAATGATCAAATTGTACATACAAAAAAAGCCAGAAATCTTTCTTTAAAACTTGTGATTTCACTAATCAGCTTACTGATCTTCTTTAAAATTTCTCCAACATAGAAGGAACAAGATCTAATTAAGAAAAGCAATCAATTAGCAACAACTTGCTGAGGTTTACACCGCAAATCTAACAGTTGACTGTTGAGTCTTACTTGCAGCTAGAATTTTGTTTTTATCATTTGCAAACAAAGCAAATATATGAAGTGTCATTTGCAGCAAAATTACATTCCTAAGTCTGTTTACATAATAAAATGTTATAATACTACAAGTGTGATCCCATATACCCAATCAGTGAGATGATCGACTATCGGAGGTAATAACAGCGAAATAATACGCCATTACAGTATAACTATTTGCAACTTTTGACTTACTAACGAAGTGATCAATTCAGCATGCGCACTGAGGACTAGTGAACAGTTCTAGAAACCGGATTATGTTCCATCTTAAACATGGGAAAAAAATCAACCTCTACTAACAGTAGCGACAGTAGAAATCAGTACCTTGCTTGTCTTTTCAGGGAGAAGGATACCAGCGCTGGTCTTGGATGGAGGCACGATCTTCTCCACCAGCACGCGATTCAAAGCAGGGATCAAGCGCTTCGCCATTTTCGAATGAAGAATAGCTTTCGCTGAGTGCGGTTTGCGGCTCTGTAACTGTGAGAAAATGCAACCGAGTCCTAGGGTTTATGTAATCGACGCTTGAGGAATGGTTTATGGAAGCGAGGTGATGCGAAGGGGTCGTTCGAGAAAGTTCTAGCAATGCCATTTGGGCCGATGTTGGGCTTAGATGTAGCCCAGCAGATGTCCTATCAAAACAAAGTCAACACACAGATTTCTCAAATCACATTACTCAAAAGAGTCATGAATGGTACTGAATAATAATGCAAGGTTTCTGTGTTTTGATTTGATCTTTTCAAGCATCCAAATGCCATCCGTTACAAAATTCCATATGCAATGTACCTCGTTGATATTGTTATGCATAACTATAGTTAATGCATTGTCTTGCACAAAAGGACAACAAAAATCTCATTATCACACTACTACATGGATTTCCAAGTACCAAAACACAGTACCGGAGAGAATGACCCGTCGACTTTTCAACTTCAGCCATAATTGATACTATAGTGAAACCATACATCTTATGGAATGTCAACCGCCTAGCCCAGCTAAAGCAAGCTACTTCGCTCTTAATCCAGAGAAGGGTGGCTCACTGGTGGAAGAAGTGAAATCATATCACTAAAAAAAAGCCTGAAAAGATGATAAAAATACAGATTACAGATTCTTCGACAAAGACAAAATGACGAAATTTCTAAATTGGGACTTAGAAAGTACTAGCGAGTGTAGCGACTGATAATTTATATTAAGAATATGAATACGAAGGTCCACCACGATATAATGTTATATCATAGTGTACGATATGTCAATTTATTTTTACTTTTTTTTTAGACATAAACATCAGAATCGGATAACGTATTATGATTTTAAAAGTGTTTATGGAATATAGAAGACTTAAGTTGTATTTTTGAAGGAAAGAAGAGGGTGTAAGAGGATAATTGAATATTTCGAAAATCACATTTAATTTAGTGGTGAAGACAATAATTTTAATATGTAAATTCGAAATTTAATTAAAAATCTCTTATGAATAATCCGTGATGAAGCACAATTTCTTTGATAATCATTATCTTAGAAGATAATTTATCATTAGCACAAAATGGCTGCTTATTGGCAAATGGGTATTACTGGAATTTGTAAGAAAATATCTTATGAATAATCCGTGATGATTGATGAAGCACATTTTGTTTGATAATCATTATCTGAGAATATAATTTATCATTTGCACAAATTGTTTGCTTAATGCCAAACGGGTATTAATGGAATTTGTAAGCCTTCTATGTAATATCTAACCTTTTCTCTTTCTCCAGCTTTAGGGGTAGTAATTTGTAATCTTTTGGCTAAGCTATTTTGTTCTCCCCCCTTCTTAATTCGATTTCGGTTGACATAATTGTAAATTGGGAGAAACCAATGCCATTTTTCGTATAAAATAATTGGATTCCAAATCTATTTCATTTGAATTCAATTCAACTCTGCTCGGAAGTTCATCCCATCAGAGACTCTCCAGTTACGCAAGAATACTTGTGAGCAGCGACCAGCAAAGAATGCGTCCATCGAGCCTCAGCCACCACGGCCGCCGCTATCTCCGCGCTCCTCCTTCCCCTACCACCACCTCCACCGACACATTCACCGCCCTCCTCCGCCGCTCTCCAGTTCTCGCCATGTCTCATATCCTCTCCGACCCAAACCCCGCCTCTCTCCTCTCCACCATCCCTAACCCCACTCTCAACTCCCTCCTCCGCGCTCTCTCCGCCTCCCACCACGTAAACCTCGCGCTTCGCCTCTACACCCTCATCCCCGCTCCTCACCCTTCTCCTCACACCTCTAACTCCCTCCTCCATTCCCTTCTCACTCGCGGCCGCACCCGCCTCGCCTTGACCCTCTTCTCCCGCCTTGTTCGCCTCTCTCTTTTCGACCTCACCACACTCAACACTCTCCTTCGCGGCTTCTGCTCGAATTCGCTTCTTCATCTCGCTTTACGTCTTTTCTCTTCCTTCCATCTATTACTCGGTGAACCACCTGACATCATTTCTTATAACACTTTGCTGAATGGCCTCTGTCGGGCCGGTCAAGTTGTCTTGGCACGTAGGCTGTTTGAACAAATTCCTGAGCCAAATGTTATATCCTACACAACTCTTATTCGTGGGTATTGCTCGAATAACCTCCCAGAACAGGCAATTGAGGTGTTTGATAAAATGACAGCTGCTGGATTGAAACCGAACAAAATCACATATAACACACTCATACAAGGGTTCTGTGAGGCGAGAAGGATGGATCTCGTTAAGCAGGTAATGGAGGCCAATTTGGGGTTTAATCCTGATACTTGTACATTTAACATACTCATTGCCTCTTATCTTACCATGGGGAGAATTAATGAGGCAGTAAAGGTGTTTGACAGAATGCCTGAGATGTGTGTAAAGCGGGACTCGGCAAGTTATAGTACCATCATGCGTGCCCTGTGTGAAGTGAGCGAGTTCCAGAAGGTGGAAATGCTGGTAGACGAGTTGCTTGAAAAAGAGGTGTTTAAGCAGAAAGGAGTTTGTGTACCTCTCATGGCAGCGTATAACCCGGTTTTAGAATACTTGTGCAGATATGGTAAAACCAATAAGGCGAGGATGCTAATGAGACAGCTATTGGATAGAAGGGCCAAGGTAGATATTGTTGCTTTTAAAACAGTTATCTTAGGTCATTGCAGAGAGGGAGATTTTAAAGAAGGGCATGATTTATTGCTATCCATGATTAAACGAGACATGGTGCCTGATGAAGAAGTTTATATCACTCTAATCAACGGTTATTTGCAAATAGAGAAATGGCACTATGCTTGGGAGGTACTTGAGAGGATGTTGAATAGTGGCCACCGGCCTAGAACTGAAGTTTTTCATTTGGTTTTGGCTGGCCTCTTGAACAAGGATGAATTATCCAAGGAGGCTGGTAGATTGATAGAGGTGATGCTAGAGAGAAACATCCGACAAAACCTCAATCTTTCAACCAATGCTGTTGAAAGTTTTTTTAGAAACGGATTGAATTACAGAGCTTTGACAGTTCTCACTTCCCTTTATGACAAGGGATACTATGTTAAGGTGGAAAAGATTGTTAAATCTTTGTGTGAGAAGAGCAAGTTCTCTGAAGCAAGAGAACTATTGCTGTTTAGTTTAGAAAGACATCAGAGGTTTGATGCCACTGCTTTGTGTTTGGTAATCGGTGGTCTTTGCAAGACCCAAAAAGCGTTGGATGCATTTGAGCTTTTCTATGAAGGGGTTGAGCATGGAATGGGGACTTCTCTTTCTCGCGATTTTCTAACGGCTTTAAAGCATGAACTTGAAGGATGTGGATGGCTGACAAAGGCAGACTTTGTTCGTAAACAAATTAAACATGTGCATGCTAAAAATTGATCTATCATGATCCGTTGTTAGCTAAATAGAATGTTTGCGCCAGAAGCCCAAAGTTTCTACCATGTACAGTTACGAAATAATCAAGTACTTTAGGCTTGGTCTACTTGATTGCTCAAAGCCTCAAAGCATCTTGCAGTATTGACACGTGCCTGCGTGAGTGAGACAAAAACAAATGAAAATGCTGTTCAGATGCTGTAGAAAAATTTGGAATTTCATTAACATATATTACAGGTAGTGGCTTGACACTTCTGTTGGCCAGGTATAGGAGCTGAAACCTTCTGGAAAAGTTTTTTAAGATGGAAATCGACAGTATTTGGAATGTGACGAAAACCAAACCGACTCGGACTCGGACTCGGACTCGGCCTCGGTACAGGTAAATTGTTCTTCAATCTTTTTGAATGGCTAGACACAAGTCTCAAGAAGGGGTCCCACTAGTTCATCATTTTCTATGATGATTAATTGCAATATTAAATTATATTGTGTTTTCTATGAGACTTTGTTATGTTACTCTTTTCTAGATTTGACTATTTATATTTTCTATGTCATTTTAATTATGTTAGGTTTCCAAGAGTTTGTTAGAATTTCTAAGTTCATTATGTGGTGTTAGTTTCTTAGTTGGACTTTTAGTTCTTCTAAGTTATTTATTATGTGATGGATGTATTATAAGAAGAGATGTCATGTCATCTTTTTCTTTAGAATTTGATTAATTTATGAAATGTTTTTTTATCTTTTCTCTCTTGTAATTTCTCTCTAAATTATCTTCTTAAATTGTTCAATATTTCACTAAATCAAACAAAACCTGTACACGCGGAGTAGAGTTTGGGACATGTTGTTGTCAGAATATTTTATGTTATGGTTATAATATTTCAAATTAGTCACCACTAAAAGAGGCACATGTGAATGCTGGATATACTGCCGATATTTTTATTAAAACCCCAAAAAAAAAACAAATTATCAAATCTGCTCCCACTTCAAAATTATAATTATTTCTACCCTAACCGCCCGTGGGCTGGGTGGTCCACTTTTCCCACCAGACCGCCCAGTAGCCGGGCGGTCCACTTTCGATACCTGACCGGCCAGCGCCCGGGCGATCCACTTTTAAAACCTGACCGCCCAGGGGCTGGGCGGTTGACTATGAAATTTTTTTTTTTTTAAAAGCGGTCCGCTGGGAGCAGACCGCTCCCCATCTCCCTCTATTTCGCCTTTGCCTCCAGCCGCGTCGCCGCCCGAACCACCACCCCAGCCGAAGTCTCTCTCTCCCTCTCTCCCTCTCTTCCTCTCTCTCTAGAGCTCTCTCTCTCTCTCTCCCTCTCTTCCTCTCCCTCTCTTCCTCTCTCTCTTCCTCTCTCTCTCTCTTCTGCCATTCTCTCTCTCTCTCTTCCTCCCTCTTCCTCTCCCTCTTCCTCTCTCTCTCTTCCTCTCTCTCTTCCTCCCTCTTCCTCTCTCACCCGAACCCTAATTTCGACCATCTCGGCGACAGTCCGATTATTTTCGGGTAAGTTTCTAAATAATTTTTTTAATTTATATTTTGTATCTTGTATTGGCATTGGAACGATTGGTAGAATTGAATTGTTAATTATCGTGTCCGGGTTGTTGATTTTCCCGAAACGATTGAATTGTTCAAAATTAGAGTTTCCGGTATGAGTTTGTAGTTTAGGGATTTAGGGTTGACAAAACTGAAGTTTATAAATTAGGGTTGAATTGTTAATTATCGTGTGCGGGCTGTTGATTTTTCCGTCGCGATTTAATTGTTAAATTAGAGTTGAATTGTTAAATTAGGGTTTATGATTGATTTGTTTAAATTAGGATTTAGGGTTGAATTGTTTAAATTAGGTTGAATTGTTAACTTAGGGTTGAATTGTTAAATTAGGATTTAGGGTTGAATTGTTAATTTAGGGTTTAGGGGTTAAATTAGAATTTAGGGGTTAAATTAGGGTTTAGGCATCAAATTAGGGTTTAGGGTTGAATTGTTAGATTAGGGTTGAATTCCTAAATTAGGGTTTAGGGTTGACATAATTAGAGTTTATAAGTTAGGGTTTATAAATCAGGATTTGTAAAATAAAATCTTCTATTTATTGAAATGTAGTATGGTCAGAACTAGACGGGGACGTGCATGGGATGCCCCTCTGGAGACGGGGGAGAGTTCACATGATCACGATGCTGAGGCATCCGGTGCAGCGGCATCCAGTGCAGAGGCATCCGGTGCAGAGGCATCCGGTGCAGAGTCGTCCGGTGTAGATGCTCCCTTTGGAGATTATCCCCCTCACCATCCTGACACGTTTAGTCCTCTTCTGTGGATCCCACATGTCAGGCACCGTGTCTCACTTGCATCTATGGAGGTACGTTGGTTTTGTATTCCTAATTTAAATAGCATTATTTAATTAGACGTTTATATTGAAATAATTGTAAAATGCAGGACACGACGATGATGACAGTGAGGCATCGCACCCCCGAGATACCATACGTCCGTCACCTGTTGATGGAGCAGTGCATCATGCGTCTCGGGTTGTATCAGTTGGCCACCATGCCTCACTGTGATATTGATCAGGCCCTCGTTTGCGGTCTAGTGGAGATATGGCGACCGGAGACGCATACATTTCACCTTCCGGTTGGGGAGATGACAGTCACACTAGGTGATGTCAGCGCCTTGTGGGGTTTACGGATAGACGGCGACCCCATCGGTGGTGTCTCAGACCATCCAGACCTGATGCACATGATACCGGAGCTGCTGGGGGCCGCTCCGTCGGACTTGCAAAAGAAGAAGAAGAAGAAGAAAGGAGAGGAGGAGGAGGAGTACCGGTATTCACAGTACTGCATCAGTCTTGCGGCGCTCCACAGATACTTCCACCGGCGTAGGATCACCCCCCAGACACGTGACGAGCAGGCTGTTCTGAGGTAATCACAAACAGTTGCAAATTAAAATATGTTATGGATTGAACAAAAAATGTAGTTATTTATGTTTCTAATTTATATTGCATGTACGTGAGAGCGTTTGTCATGGATTTATGTGGCAGCGTCATGTTTGTCGATTCCAGCGGTGACGCAGTCCCGGTTATGTTTCATGTTTAGACTTACCATTTAGATTACCTACTTTTATTGTTTATACTTACTATTTAGATTACCATTTAGAACATTTAAACATTAACAAACTTAATATAAAACTAATCAATTAAATTAAAACTACACAATTACATAACATATAAAAATAATCGTCAATTATAAAAATATAATCGTCAACAAATAATATATATATATCATACAATTTAATATAAAACATTCAAACAAATCATTACAACAATTTAATATAAAACATTCAAAAATCATTACAACAATTTAATATAAAACATTCAAACAAATCATTACAACAATTTAATATAAAACATTCAAAAATCATTACAACAATTTAATATAAAACATTCAAACAAATCATTACAACAATTTAATATAAAACATTCAAAAATCATTACAACAATTTAATATAAAAACATTCAAACAAATCATTACAACAATTTAATATAAAACATTCAAACAAATTAAAACATAAAACCTTATAAAAAAAAAATTTCATAGTGGACCGCCCGGCTGCTGGGCGGTCTGGTGGGAAAAGTGGACCGCCCAGCCCACGGGCGGTTAGGGTAGAAATAATTATAACTTTCGAGTGGGAGCAGATTTGATAATTTGTTTTTTTTTTTTGGGTTTTAATAAAAATATCGGGATATACTGAAACAAGGTCTATCATACAAAAAAAAAAAAAAAAAGGGCCAGCATGAAAAGTACTTTTGCATGTAATGGAAACTGAACGCTTGGCCTCTGAAAAAAAGTTCCTATTGATGTTATCTTTTATTGATTGATGCAAGGTTATAAAAATAGGAGTAAGGCTAAGGTACTATAAATAGCATAAGGCCTTCCGTGTTACGGTTTCAAAAAACCCATCGTATAAATTTTAAACTTCGATTTAAGTAGCTTAGTAAATTATTTATATAATGAACTTGTAGAATATCAATTTTTACTATTTTTTATAATTTATGAAAGATAGTAAAAAATAACTTAAAACATTGACAATTTTCTTTTATTTTTAAGTCATTTTTTGCCTAACTTTTATAAATCATAAAAAATTTCAAAAATAATAAAAATTGATATCCTACAAATTCATTATATAACTAATTTATTGAACTACTTAATCGAAGTTTGAAGTTCGTACGATAAGTTTTTGAGACCGTAGCACGAAAGGCTTATGCTACCATAGCACCTCAAGCCTTACTCAAATAAGAGTATGGTAGGCAAAAGTTTTATATAGTAGCCGTTGAAATGGTCACAATGATGAAACAGTTGCTCTATTCAAACTTGCCTTTAAATTTCAGCAAAAAAAAAAGTACATATAAATGACTATCTCACAAGAAAGAAAACATTGAAATGTTTTTAGGCTAGCATCCAATGATCTAAAAAGAAACAATAAGAAAAAGGATAGTAGATGCTAAAACAAAATAGAACAGAAACTAAGCAGATCTTTCCCTCAAATTATGCTATGCTGGTCATCACATTTTCATCACTAAACATCTTATCTAAACAAGCCATTTATATGCATTGAAAATATACTGTAACCTAACAAAAACCACCAATTAACACGTATGAAAGAAAAAACTATTAACAGAAACTTGCACAACATTGCAAAATATTCTTATTCAAACTTCTTTTGGTGTCAGTGGGACTGTGCTTCAAGCAAGAGGTTTGTAGCTGCATTAAGGTCGTTTCTTGTTAGAAGGAGAGCCTGCATGGCTGAGTTGCGGTCAAAACCCATTGATATAAGAGTCGCCAGAGATGCTTCTGATGGTTGTGGGAGTATGGGAACAGTTTCCTGATAAGAGCACAGTGAAGTACAAAATAACCCTTCTATCATAACTCTGAATAGAGGATTTCTCAGATCTTAAAAAAAGTGCCATTGTATTTGAATAAATATAATAACTTATAAGGTCTGTGATCATTAATATCTGTTTTACAAATCACATTATAATAGATTACCAAATTACCAAAATTTGGTGTTGGGTTCTTTAGAACTGGAAGTCCTTTCATTTCCACAAAATATTTTTTCCAAGCATAAAATAAGGTACAGTGGTACTGACCTGCTAGCAGTTGAACCTAGTTAGTTGTTATCATACAAATGCTGATACCAACCCACAATATGGAATCACAGGTTACACTGTATTTGAATAAAGTTCATCCTTGATGAAATACACAGTATAGAATGTAAAAAGGCCTGCTAGAACAGGGTGGGCAATTGTAGAGCTAAGCAACTGAGTTGCCAGGTCAGGTTCAGATCAGGATTGCTTGACCATCTGGCCAATAATTGGGTTCGAACTGCTAGCAGGTCAGTACAATTGTACCTTATTTTATACTTATAAAATTATTCTGGGAAAATGAAGGGCTACACTTCCAATTCAATAGTTTTCATTAACATGAGAATTCTAAAGAACCAAAAATCTAGGCATCCACACCAAATTTTGGTGATTTGGTAATCCATATGGTCAGCCAGGCGGACCCGTAAGGATAATGGAGCAGGTCCAGGTCACTACTATTTCTTGAACCAATTGCTGGTAAGGTTGAACCAGGAAGAATTATATCTCTATATAAAATAGTGCTGACCTGACCCAACAACACTACTATTCAAGAAAAGATAATGGCAAATAGACAAACAAAACAAAAAATCATAAACAATCTTTTTATTATCAAAACAAGACCAGAAAAAAGAAAACATAATGCTTGCCTCTAGCTGATTTACATCTCTTTGGTGACTTGGGTAAGAAGGCAGCCTCTCAACATTATCATCACTTGACAAATTTTGAGATGAACTACTTGAGGAAGGCCATGCAACTCGTGACAAGCTTGAGGTTACAGCATCTGGGAACTGTTGGAAACTTTCAGTTTTCACTTTAAATAAATATTTTATACTTGGGAATAATAATTCTTAAAGTACACAAAGGCCCCGGTATTTAAAATCATTAACCATTGCAGATATTTGATTTTAAAAAATCTATTTTGTGTTTTATCATGTCAGTTACAATTAAATATGGCATATTTACCTGTTCCTTACAAAAAGCTGTTACCAAATATAATTATTGATCCATCAAGTACTGAGGATTAATAATATCAAAAGAACCAAATGATACCTTGAATCGACGAATGCCGAATGTGTTAAAACGGTAGAAACAGCCAGCTAGTATGCCGCACAATCCCGGTACAAGAGATTGCTTCCCTGACGAAAAGAGAAGCTAAAAAGCAGTGCTATCATAAATAAGTATAATGTCAAATATATAATCATTGAAAATCTGACAAAGAAAGAAACATAGATAAGTTTAAAAATTTATGTCTATTTTTTACCTGGAGACCTGCCAGGTATATAAATGACTTGTTGCTCAAGTGAACTGTTAATATCCGAAACTTTGACGAGACGGGAATGTCAAAGAAAAAGGGAACGAAGGATGCAAATATGAGACTGTATGGGCCTGGTGTGAGTTTATCCAGAAAATCTGAAAGACAAAAAGAGAAATTATGTAGAGGAAATAAACGAAAAATGTAATATGAACACATCTTCAATGGGTTATACCTTTTAGATAACCCAGTGCAAGAATCTCAAACAGGAGAGGTACTAGCACAGAAAAGGTTACAAAGACCTGAAAGGTTATCGTGCTTTTAGTGCATATGAATTAAACTATTAAAGCAAAAAATACGAACATAGAATTAAAATATGGAAAGATAATTACAGCATATTTGTTGGAGCCGATCTGTCTCTCAAAGACTCTAAAGTAGTAGAGAAGACCTAATCCAAATATTAACTCAGGTGTGGATGAAAAAGCAAAGACTGAACTAATTAGCCTCCAAATCCGTAGCTTTTCAAATATATCCTGCATTGTAAAGGAACATTACTATGTTCATGTCATATAGCCATACTGCAGATGTAAAAAATTCACCACAGTAATAATGCAAAAGGACGCTACTATAGTGTGCATAAGCAACATGAGGTAATTAAATAGTGAGGGTAGCGTGTGCTATGCTCATCAAGAGGGTTTGGTGAGAATAACTCCAAAATCTATGATATTGGCTTCAAATGACAAATCCAAACGTTGAAATTGATCTAGTTCACGAGTGATGCATGTACATGCAAAATTTTGAAATTTCGAATTTATTTAGTATGAAGTCAAGCGGTAAAAAAAAATGAAGGCTTATAAGTTATTTTAATACATTAATTTTTCATCATTTTTTAACCGCTTGACTTTGTACTTAATGAATTCGAAAATTTCAAAATTTTGCATGTGCACGCATCACTCATGAAGTAGATCGGTTTCAATGGTTTGGATTTGTCATTTGAAGCCGATCCGACATTTTTTGGTTTTATGCTCACCAACTCCTCTTGGTGAGCATAGCACACGTTAGCTTTACTCATCAAATGAGGCTTTCCGCAGCAAATTTAGATGAATAGGAAAAAGCGCCACGTGATAGTCTAGTAGAAAGATAAATTGAAGCAATTTCCAGTTCAAAAGCGAAATGTTATTACGTCACCAGTCTTAGAAAAAAGATCTAAATCTTGAATCAAAAATCGAACCTGATAAGCTAATCCGAGCTTCAAAGAATAGCCACGAACACCAAATGGGATCGTAAAGAGCGCAGTGGCAATGACGATAGTCTTTGTCACCGGAGCATTATCTAAAACAAAGACATGAAAAAAAAACTCTAAAGATACAATCCCAAATAGTATCAGATGAGAGAGAACACCAAAAAATACGGAATTTCAAGTACTTACGAAAACCGGATGGACCGCCGTTCATCTCCTCCGGCGGAGATAATGCGATCGATCTCCGGAATAGTCGAAAATCAGAGTGATTTATGGGTTTTGGTTTCGTCGCTCTAGTTTCTCGGAAAGAGAAGGAAACAAGCAAGAGCAAGAGAGCGTCAGGCAGAGGTCTCCAGACTCTAGTAGATAAATTAATTAGTGTAGAATTGTAGATTTGGTACGCTGGGCTTAGGCCGAAGAAGAAACTAAGGTTCTCTTTCTTTTTTTGTATGAAATATAAAATAGGCCTTTCAAATTTTAATGGGCTTTTTTCTATGGTTAACAAATCAGAGTATGATTCTGTGAGCTAGGCCTTAAACGAGAAGAGTTCTCGTACATTTTTCAAGAAAATGGGAATATATTTTTTTGTGATGTAACATTTTACATTATGCATAAACTCTTCTTATCATAATTTAAAGCCAGTCATGCAAACAAAACAGAAAAGGAAAATTAATTTAGTGGAGAGTCTTAGATCGGATCATCCCAACACCGAAGGAACGTAATAGAAAGGAAGCGGGGTATCAGCCATAGTTGGTTTCAATCTGCATCGAAATTCGTGCAAAATTATAATTATAAATCATTCTGTAAATCTAAATGGGACACGCGAATCTCATCGCGGATCGAACGGTACAGATTGTACATGGAATCTCTTGGCTGCTTCCGTAATAGAAAGGCCAGGCATATAATTTGCAGAGTGATTTCTAAAGGTTTTTCAATGCTTTTGTGCTAAAGATCTCCACTTAGGGAGCGGGGGCGTTCCGATGCGGCGACAGACAATAATTAGTTGGAAAAAAATTTCTGATACATATTTGATAGTTGAAACTATTTATAAAAAGCTTCATAGGTCCTACCAGTGCAAGCTTGAAAATAATCACTACTAAAGTAGTTAGTCAATAAATAAAAAAGAACCCCATATTATATTAATGTTTTTCAATTAATAAAATATGAATACTTGCTACTAGAAGTTTTTCAAGCAAAAGACCCAATATAAGGGGCAAAGAGAGAAAAAGAAGAAGACATATTCACATCAAGTCTATGCCTTCACCAAGAAGATTTGTTTAAAATCCTTTATTTGTTTGAAAATTACACGAGAAACTATTCGAGGACATCAACCGGCCAGAATCTCCTCCACATTTTGATCTCCTCGTCGGTTTTTAGCTTCCTTATTCCTCCATAAAATCCGTCTGTTTCGTTCCCCTTTTCCCGGTGATCCTTCCGGCTTACCACTGTCTGCCTCCATCGCGAATCACGGGAGTATTGCTTGAATTCTAGAACAACATTATCTGCCAAAAGAACAGCTAAATTTTAACACCCAAAAATTTAGATGGAAATTAATCATTTTCGATCAAGTTAAGATTTTAATATACCATCCTCATGACAAAGACAGAAATGCTCGGTTTCATTGCACGTCTCAAAGTGACCGACAACTCCATACCACCAACCTGATGCAAATTAATTACACAAATTTGAGAATTAGGCTGACAAATTAATATCACGGCAAAATTTGTGGAGAGACATCGATGTCTTGGGTCCTACCATAAGGAAATTCCTTGTTTTTCCTCCATTGAATTTCAAAATGGTCCCCAGGCCTCAGGTCCTTCATACAATCAGAAATGTGGAGATCATGCGAGGGTGTGCTGACTAGTGGGGCCCGCACTCTGTCCCACTGCACTCCATCCTCTGTCTTAACCGGCTTTGTGCCGTGTGGTGGATACCTGTCAAGTGAAAAAACATAATAATGTAAATGATAGAGATTAGACATATTTTAAAACATAAAATCTGGACAATAATCACAATATGGTATATATATTGAATCAAGACATGTACCTCGCAAAGAAGGTATTGGTCTGTCTGTTGTAGCTAAGGTGCGCATCGTAGCACGACAACACAAAGCCCACATGACCATTCTGGGAAGGTAAAAGGAAAATTAATCAAAGTAATTAATTAATCATTCTAAGATTACAGTTATAGAAGCAAGAAAAAAGAAAGTAAATGTAAACAAAAAATTTACACCTAAAGAAATTGCAGACGTTGAAAAAGTAAAAAACTTCTTTTAAGATGAAGTGAATAAAGACCTTAATCCCACAAGTAGAATCAAATAGAAAAATATATTAAGGAGATTTTGGAAGAATTTTTTATTACCTCACGATTGAAAACTTGAGCAGGGAACCAGAACTTGCCACTCTCAAGAGAACTGTAATAAGACATGATCGAGTTTATCTCAGGCCGGTGCAAGTTTCTGTTGATTGGTTTATTATCACAACCACATTCAAGCCAAGATCTAATCCAAGAAATTGGCCATGCACAAGCCAAAGAAACCATCCAACTCTTTTCCTTCGAATTCTTCCCTTTACTAACCATTAAATTCTTTCTATACAATTCCCACTCTTTCGTCGCCGATTCACTGAGGATTGAGCTCCATTTTTCTGATATGTGCCTCTCCCATAGATGATTACTGGTACATCTCTCTCTTAAAGAGGTACTGACATATGCCATGTTAGTTAGAGAAGCAGGAGGTAGCTTCTCTAGAATTATCTCAAGCGCCAATTCAGGCAAATCTAAGATTGAAACCTCATCAATTTCCATGTTTGCCAATGCTTTGTCCTCGGCTCTGTCAGTAGCCTTATTAATTAGCTTGTTATGCATTTTGGGAAATAGGTCGAATAACAGTTGTGCTGTGAAGAGAAATGCCAAGGAGAGAAGAGAAGATATAAAGAGGCAATGCATTAGGAAATTCTTCTACAGAGACTTCCCATTGGTCTTATTGAAAAAAGGTGGGTTTGGAAAAGACGCAGTGGCTACTAAAGTACCGACAGTGATAACAAGAGGGGCTTTATCTGAAAATTGTTTTCTTGTTCTCTTTGATTGGCGGATCTGCTAAGGAATGATTCTTTTTATCAAAGTTGTAAGCTTTTTTGATGGGATGAAAGCCTTTAACCACTAGATAATGGATACAAGAGCACTTGAGGGAACATAGGAGAAGGGAGAAATGCAGACAGCCATGTTGGCCATGTATCAGGGGCTAAGTTAAAATATAAAGCTAGGGATGCTTAGAGGTTCTGGGTTTAAAAAGAAATTATACATAGGTGGTTTTACACTAGTTAGGTGGAACTACTAATAGACGACAAATGCCAAAATGAACCCAAGACACAAGTAAAGTTCTTAATTCATTAAAAATCAAGAAAGGTGTGGGACTGAGTTACGTGTCATTAAAGCTTTGATTTTGTTAATCAGCTAAATTTCTTTTCACCACCTGTATCTTATTCTTTCGTATAAAGAAAGATTAAAGAGAGAGATGTCTATGGATGAGGAGGGTTCAAATGCCTCCATTTTTCATGCCTCCACCATGCCTCCATATTTTAAAACTTTAATAACTCAAAATTTAAAACTTAAATTTCAAAATAAAACCATTGGATATGATCTACATCATTTTATCTATGTGCTCATAAAAAATTATCACATTTCGATTTTGTTTTTATGTGAATCAATAAGTTAAAAAATCAACGTCTAGAAATTATCCACACTAGTATGTTTTTTACAAGCTCTTGATGACAACCAAAATAAAATTGAAATATCATAATTTTTTACAAGTGTATAGTTAAAATGATGTAGACCATATCCAACGGTTTTATTTTTATTTTTAAGTTTTAGATTTTGAGTTATTAAGGTTTTAAAATATGGAGGCATGGTGGAGGCATGAAAAATGGAGGCATTTGAACCCTCCTCGTCTATGGATATACAGAGAGGTCAAAGAAGGAAATTGCGACTGTGGCCCAACTGGCGTTAAATGGGCCAACTACTATTTGCCAACTCTTTAACTATGCGAGGGAGCATCGGACTTGTCTAGAATATCTGTAGGTGAAATCTCGTGTATGTTTTCGCTAAGCATTTACTTTGAAACTGCGTTATCCGAAACCTAATATATGATCCCGTATCCGATACATATCGTATTGCTGTATCAATACTAGTATCATATAGTCTGATATCCGTATTGTGTTGAAAATTGACGTAACGCCATAGCTTGTATCATATTCGAAACAATACTTGTATCCGTATTCATACAACATAGCTTTGAAATTTGCTAAAGATAATCATGTGTAAGAGTGTTTTTTTATTTTTTGTCAATTGATTGTTCAAAATAATAAATTGAGAGAATGACATGCGTTAAATTTATAATCTATAATCAAACTTCAAAGATAACTTCAAATATAATCCCAAATTAGATATCGTAGAAACATAATTAGTTTAGATTCTCTTTTTGTTTTTTTTCTAAAATGCAAAAATTTTACAAAATAATTGATAATGAATTTGCTATAATAACCTAGATATTATTTTCCTTTTTTTAATTAGACGTGTAAATCTGCAGGTATTTTGCTATAGTCTACTTTTTTATTTATTGGTATATGTTGTATGTGTGTTCTTTTTGTTGCCAATATGGCAATATCAATTATCAAAAGAATTCTATAAAAGATCATTCTAGAGGAGTTGATCCAACCCCTCAACTCTCTCCTACCAAACTGCTGCCATATGTACACCTGCCATTACGAAAGACGGGATTTAACCCAACTTTAATTTGATGTTGGTGAGTTGAACTGAAATTCATAATTACAAACTGGGCAAGTTTGGTTGCTGATCGCTTGCCAACTTCTTCAGTGAGGATTTATTGGGCTACTATATTCTTCTACGGATGACAACATGACTTTAATTTGATAGGTTACCACTTACCAGTCAGGACGAAATAAAAAATATATATTATAATGTAAATTGAACTTGATAAAAAAAATATTTACCAAAATACATCATCATTCATTAAAAAGCAAAATAAAAGATAAATTTACAACATCATCACATCTGGGAAAAGGGGTCTACTTGTTGTGGAAAAGAAATAACATATGCACGGTATACGGATAATTTAGTATTTTGTATACTTTCATTTGAGTACAATTAATTAGCAGATCTTAGGGTATATATCTCCAAATTATTTTTAACGATACATTTTTCCTATCATCACATTACCCAAACAATGTTTCTGTAGAAAATAAGTAGGATTAGGGGACAATTAGCCTCAGAAATAATTGTTCATCATAGGCTAAATATAGAAATAAAGGGAGCAACTATTATATAAAGCTACTCAACCTTTATTTCTAATTATGGCAAGTTACCGTTTATTTTCTCCAACAGCTATTTTCTCTGTTTTCTGATAAATAGCCCACTGTACAACAGCTTCAATAATAACAAGAATTCTATTTTTCCAACATCATCATTCCGCTATTTTCATTACAAATCACAACATGGTATCAGAGCGGGAATGAATTCCTGACTCAAAAACAAGAAAACCAACAGTACCAGTAACTGCAAGAACCAACAATTCAAGCACACCAGAAGTGCCAACAAACAAGAGACAGCAGTACCAGTAACTGCAAAGCAAGCCCCAAATTCATTTACCAGTAAAATTACTTACTGCCAGAAAGAACCAGAAAAACCGAGATGGCACAAAATCACGAAAAACTCACAGGGGTGATGCTCAATGGTAAGAATTACCATGTATGGGCAAGGCAAGTCAGATTTGCCTTAAGCGGCCGAGAAAAAAACAACCACATCGACAGAGACTATAAAATTCCAAAATTATCCGAACCAGTGGCAACTGAGGCCGAGAAAAAGGAAGTAGCCAAATGGCGAACAAGCGACCACACTGTCATCACTTGGCTCCTCGCAACCATGGAGCCCAAGGTATCCGACTTACTTTCTTACAAAGACAGTGCTTTAGAAATATGGGAGAGAGCCGAGCAATTATACGGTCACAAAAAGAATTACTCCCATATCTACCAAATCCAAAGAGATTACCAACAAGCAAAACAACAACAAGGCCAATCAACTATGGAATTGTACGGTTACCTTCAAAAGAAGAAGGATGAACTGAGAGTTTATCGGCCTCCAACAACTGACCTCACTGAAATTCAAAAGCGAGAAGAGCAAGACTCAATCTTTCAGTTCTTAGCAAGTCTGGACTCCACCTATGAGGCTGTGAGATCACAGATCCTGCTATTGGCCGAGTTACCTTCCTCGGATGAGGTAGCGGCTATGATAGACAGGGAAGAAACAAGGAGAGCAGTTATGGGACAGCAACCTCTCCAAAACACCGAAACAAAAGCATTCATGGTTACGGCCAAGCCCAACCCTAATTATCGGCCGGAGGCAAGAGGCGACCAAGTCACTGTTAAATGCGAGCACTGTCGGCGAGAAGGGCACCGCAAGGAGCAGTGCTGGTTCTTGCACCCTCACCTCCGGCCCAAGTGGCACAAGAAAGGCGGAGCCGGGACCGAGAGAAAGGCGGAGCAAAGTGGCTGGGATCGAGAGAAAGGCGGAAACGAGAGAGGCGGAAATGAAAGGAAGGGTTCGGGTTCTGGATTTCTCGCTGATGGGAGAGCCGAGCAATCTGATCCGTCCGCTGAAATAAGGAATGGAGGCGCCTCTTCGTCTAATCCGCAGGATCCCATGCGGCACCTTCTCCAGCAACTATCCATGATGCTAAATCAAAAACAGGAAAATCAAAGGACTTCTGGTATGATTTCTGTTGCGAATTTTTCGTTTTATCCAAAAAATTCTAGATGGATCTTAGATTCAGGTGCAACAGACTATATGACTGGAAATAAAAATTTGTTGACCAATTTTAAATATTATGAAACCAAAAAATTCGTTACGGTTGCAAATGGTGACAAAATGGAAATTCTTGGAGAGGGCTCAATAAATATATTCTCAAAATTAATTCAAAACGTCTTGTATTTAAAGGATTGCTCATCAAATCTATTATCCATTAGCAAAATCACGAATGAGTTAAATTGTGAACTCATATTTTTAGCAAACAATGTGATTTTTCAGGATCGGATAACCAAGATTATGATTGGTGAAGGATTTCTAGAAAATGGGCTTTATTTTTTGAATGAAGAAAAATTCAATTTCAACACTACAAAAAATGAAGAATTGAGTACATTATGGCATAGAAGAATTGGGCATCCATCCGACAAGATTTTAAAAATCTTTTTAATTTCTCAAAATTAGATAATAGTAGTTGTGAAATTTGTAAGCTAGGAAAACATACTAGGTTACCATTTAAATTATCAAGTTGTAAAAGCGAGAAACCATTTGATTTGGTTCACTCGGATGTATGGGGACCCGCCCCAATTACTTCTTTTAAGGGATTCAAATATTTTGTCATATTTATCGATGATTTTTCTAGAACAACTTGGCTATATTTACTAAAAGATAAAAGCGAAGTTTTTCCACAATTTCTAGATTTTTACAATTTTATAGAAAATCAATACAAAACTAAAATCAAAATATTTAGATCCGATAATGGAACGGAATTTGTAAATCAAAATTTCTCAAACTTTTTTAAAGAAAAGGGAATTTTACATCAAACAACATGTGTCTATACACCTCAACAAACGGTGTATCCGAAAGGAAAAATAGGCATTTACTCGAAATGACTCGAGTACTTTTATTTCAAAATAATGTTCCAAAATTTTATTGGTCGGATGCCGTTCTTACCGCTACATATTTAATAAATAGATTGCCAAGTGTCAATTTAGATTTCAAAAGCCCGTTAGAAATTCTTTATCAAAGAAAACTTAACATTGAGCATTTGAAAATTTTCGGTTGTACATGTTATGTACATAAAAATAATAAACAAGACAAATTGGACTATACCTCAATTAAGGCCATTTTTTTTGGGTATTCATCACAAAAAAAGGGGTATAAATGTTATGACCCTAAAAATAAAAAATTATATATTTCTAGGGATGTAACATTTTTAGAAAAAGAGTCATATTACAAAGAAATTAATTATGAGAATATTTTTAGAGAACCCTCCAAGGAAATTATATTACCACCGGTTACAATAGAAAATGCTAGACCAATACCACTTGAGAATGAAAATGAAAATGAAAATGAAATTGAGAATGAGGAAGAAATAGAAGAAAATTCCTCAAATGAAGAACATCATGACATAGAAGAGACACCATTGAGAAGGTCGATTCGAACAACACAACCTTCAACACGGCTTAGGGATTTTGTCACTTACAAGGTACAATATCCTATACAAGATTTTATTACATATGACAATGTCTCTTCCAACCATAGGGCTTTCTTGATCTCAATTGAAAAAGAACAAGAACCAAACAATTATGAAGAGGCCATGAAAAGTTCCAAGTGGAACAAAGCCATGAAAGAAGAGTTGAGTGCTCTTGAAAAAAATAGTACTTGGGAAATAATTCAATTACCAAAAAATAAAAAATTAGTAGGTTGTAAATGGGTATATAAAATTAAATACAATAGTGATGGCACCATAGAACGGTATAAATCACGTTTAGTTGCCAAAGGATACACTCAAACCTACGGTATAGACTATTATGAAACATTTGCCCCGGTAGCCAAAATGAATACCGTAAGAATATTATTTCTATTGCGGTTAACCAAAATTGGAAATTGTACCAAATGGACGTAAAAAATGCATTTCTTCAAGGAACACTTGAAGAAGAAGTATATATGTCATTACCACCCGGTTATGAAAAAAATCAAAATTGTAATCTAGCTTGTAAATTGAAGAAGTCGATTTATGGATTGAAGCAATCTCCAAGGGCATGGTATGAAAAATTAAGCTCTCATTTAATATCTTGTAATTTTAAAATTAGCAATGCCGATCATTCATTGTTTGTCAAAATTGAAAGAGAAAACACTACCATTATTTTAGTATATGTAGATGACATTATTATTACCGGAAACAACCAAGAGCATATTAAAAATATAAAAGCCCAATTAAAAGAAAAATTTGACATTAAGAATTTAGGCTACTTAAAATATTTTTTAGGGATAGAAATTGCATACTCAAACCAAGGCCTATTTATTTCCCAAAGAAAATACACCTTAGACTTATTAGAAGAAACCGGAAAATTAGGGTGTAAACCGGCCTCAACACCGATAGATGGTAAAAATAAATTAAATGGTGAGGATGGTGTACCGTTAGAAGATATAAACCAATTCCAAAGACTTGTAGGAAAATTAATATATCTAACGGTAACACGGCCGGATATCTCTTTCTCGGTAAGTCAAATTAGTAAATTCATGCATGCTCCTAGAACACCACACTTAGAGGCAATAAATAAAATTCTAAGGTATTTAAAAGGAACTCCCGGAAAAGGAATTTGCATGAAAAACAATAATTCTAACAATGTGTGTGGCTATTCCGATGCAGATTGGGCCGGAAGTTTCGATCGAAAATCGACAACCGGCTTTTGCACATTTGTAGGCGGAAACTTAGTCACATGGAAAAGCAAGAAACAAAATGTCGTGGCAAGGTCAAGCGCTGAGGCGGAGTATCGAGGCATGGCATCCACCACGAGTGAATTAACATGGATAAAACAACTTCTCTCGGATTGTGGAATCCAAATTCAATTACCAATGCAAATGTTTTGCGACAATCAATCGGCGCGTCATATAGCATCCAACCCCGTATTTCATGAAAGAACAAAACACATTGAAGTCGATTGCCATTTTATTAGAGAAAAGATCCAAGCGAAAGAAATTGAGACTCCGTTTGTAAGAAGTGGAGATCAATTAGCGGATGTTTTTACAAAGGGTTTAGATCCAAAACCGTTTGAAGCAAATATAGGCAAGTTAGGGTTACGAAATATCTACACGCCTAACTTGAGGGGGAGTGTAGAAAATAAGTAGGATTAGGGGACAATTAGCCTCAGAAATAATTGTTCATCATAGGCTAAATATAGAAATAAAGGGAGCAACTATTATATAAAGCTATTCAACCTTTATTTCTAATTATGGCAAGTTACCGTTTATTTTCTCCAACAGCTATTTTCTCTGTTTTCTTATAAATAGCCCACTGTACAACAGCTTCAAGAATAACAAGAATTTTATTTTTCCAACATCATCATTCCACTATTTTCATTACAAATCACAACAGTTTCTTTTACAAGAGCTTTCCTCTTTAATTAAACGGCTGTTAGTTCCGATTAGGGCTGCAAACGAACCGAACCGAATCGAACTTACCTCTAGTTTGAGTTTGGTTTGAATTAATTTTGAACTAAGTTTGGTTTGAATTAATTTCAAACGAACTCAATTTCGAATCGAATTTTTTACGAACTCAATTTCGAACTTTTACGAACTTTGTTACGACTTACGAGTTATGACTTATGGCCGGGCCATAGTTCGACATTACAACACTTCAATAAAAACTCAGGCATTCTGAATTCTAATTACACAGTACGCCAAAGTTTATATCAAAGTTCATTACAAATACCAAAATTTATATCAAACACCAAAGTTTAGTACAATCAATCAAAGTTCAGTACAATCACAGAATCCGAAGTTTTCCAAATAGCCAACATGAGCAACATCACCAAAGTTTTGAAATATCCAAAGTATTCAAAGTACAATTTAAATATCAATAGAAGTACAGAACAATCACCAAAGTCTTAGAATTATTACAAACCCAAATATTATCCTAAATAAAACATTAAAGTTCATTATCAGCGGAAATTAACGGTTCACGTTTGGTTTGCGAACCTATTTTGAACGAACTAGGTCCAGTTTGAGTTTGGTTTGAATTAATTTCGAACTAAGTTTGGTTTGAATTAATTTCGAACGAACTCAATTTCGAATCAAATTTTTTTCGAACTTTTTCAAATCAAACTCGTATCGAATTATGAACTACGAATTTTTTGTGCAGCCCTAGTTCCGATGATGTTTATACTCAGGTGGAGAAAATCTCAGACTGTGTGAGGCTGTTTTTTTTCCGTTTAGCCCCTGCAAAAACTTGAATTCGAATATTTATATTTGTGAAGGTTTCTAACATTTCTGATATATATTTTTTGCTGTAAATTTTGGACATTACTACATATAATGAGGTTTAGATTTTGATCACAACTATAGATTCAGATGAATACACCCCTCCTCTTTTTATTTTCTAATCGGTATATATGTTAAAAGAATAAGATATATAATGCTGATATATACTTATATCTGTTATATTCATCATCTTACCTATATTGATGTATGATATTTATCTTTTTGATATTGCTGGGACCATAAAATCATATAAAATTTATATGAATTTAAAGTACTTATATACGCGCTTATAAGTTTGACAATTTCTCCAAAAACATATCACAGTTGAAGGTTTAAAGCGCGTATATAAGTATTTAAATTCATATAAACTTAGTTCATGATATGATTTTTTTTTAATAAGACATTTCTCAAAATATGAATGTTTTTATGTAAGTCTTTCTTTCATAAAATGATTTGCCTCTTTCCTCACGTAGAAATAACCCATAAAACGAGCTTTCTAGTTTCCAGTACCAACAAATGTGAATCATATCACCTAAGGTAACAAAATATTTATGTTTAGATCCGGATCTCGATCAAAATCTGCATAAATATTAGAAAAGTTTTGCGTTTTTCACCTCGGACATAATTCGAATTCTGATCTAATGGTCAGAATCTAAACTGAAATATTTTGCTACCTCATAAATATGGACTCTTACAAAGGTTAGCTAAGGGTTTTGTTTTACAAATCACATCAAAGCCACCGGTCGCATGTGATCTCATTAACTAAGGTGGCAGTGGCATTAATTGGGAGCACTTGGAGAGATTCGTGTGACGCGAGAAAGATGAATCGAGATGACTAGATTTGGATTCCGTGTAGGACTTGTAGCAACTACTAAGCATTGGTTTTCTCTCTCTTTCCCCATAAAGCCTTGGGCTCGGTTTGGCAATGAGATAAGCACGGGGATAATTTTATGGACAAGCTTTATCCCAAAAATAAGACTTCTGAGTTGTGAGATTTACAGAGGCAAGGGAGGGCAAGTCGGTCCTTTGAATGAGATAAAATTGGGGATTAATTCTGTCACAGTATTACCAATCACCAAGGATATGTTTGGTTGGATTGAGAATATGTTATTTTGGAGTTAAGCTATTTGGAATAGCCTATTCCGTGTTTAGTTGAGTTAGAATAGTTAGTTAGATTAGATTATTCATGATAGTTTTGAAATTTGACTGTTATAATAAGACAAACAATAGTTATTCTTAATTTAACTATTTTAACTATTTTTATTATGTAACCAAACGTACCTTAATAAATTAGTGGGATATATTCGGGTATGGCTCCTCTGGATGCTATTTTTCTCAGTGGAAATGAAAGGAATTTGGGTCCATTGGGATTTTGATCTCCTTACCTGTTCGGGTGCCTTTTTTATTCTAATCTTTCTTCGTTCTTCCCAAAATCTACTGAGACAGTATAAAAAGATGGGAACAAAAACATTGACTCTGACTTAGATATTTTATTTTCCAAATAGCGCGCTAGCTAGTCCTTTTCTCTTTCATCAGTATCTTTAATCGATTTCAACAGTAATAATGCCTAAGCTGAGTAGTAATTGTTATTGAAATAATATGAAGTAAATGGTCTAATATATGAAGTTAATCAGAAATAATGACTTATTTGAATGAAAAAAATGAAGAACATTTGTCCGAGTGACAGGACGAGATAAAAAAAGGTCCTTCGTAAATGTAGAGACGAGATGATATGTAACCAAGCATGGATCCAATCTAATGCTTTTGAATTTTTTTATTATATTTCTGACAATCTTACGACCACACTGTGTTACTGTTAACTTTTATATGCTTGCATTTTTTTTCTCTCTTCAAAACAATGTAGCTGTGATATCACTGACTTTGTAATTTATAGAAAATTAAACTCAACTTTTGTTACTCCTCAAATAATAATATGCTAAAGGATACAGTATACATTAGAATCTCTACTTCTAAATAAAATAGAAAGAAAGAAAGTTCAGGAATATTAGATATGCAAATAATAATATGCTAAACATTCATCACAAAATATATTAAAAATTAATTAGAGTCTCTACTTCTTCTCTGTCTAAAACGAACAGACGAGTCAAAAAAAATTTAAATAGGTGATATCTTTAAATAGAAATACATATTTTGTAAATAATTAATATTTCTCACAACTAATCTCATGATACAACCAAACACTCATTCAACACATTATCATAACTATTTCCGTGCATATCCATAAATATGGATTCCCGCAAATTAAAAAGTGAGTTCCCGAATCCATAAAGTCTCATCCTGCACAATCCCATAACATCTGAACAGGCCCTAATTGTATGAAATTATTAAAGTGACCCCGCAACTTTTAAAGTTTTATGCGTGTAAAGTTTTTTTATCAGACGAACAAAGGTAAAAGAGGAAAACAAATTCTGTAGAAATTAATAAAAAGGAAGAGAGAAATTGAAATAGTACATCAGATTTTATATTGATAGCAAAATCAGTAGGATTTCTACCGATCCTAAAATCAAAATGTTTGGATTGGTAGAAATTCTACCAATCCAAACTAGTTTTTCTTTTTTTCCTTTTAATTTTCTCCAAATAATATAAAATATTTATGAAAATAGATAGAATATCTTAAAATTTAGATATAATAGAATTATTTCATCTATTTTTTGAAAAACATTTTATATTTTACTAGAGATCTAATAGAAGAATTCTCTCCATTTATGCATCAGACTAAAAAAGAAAAAGATAACTAAGTTTGGATCGGTAAAATTCCTACCGATCCAAACTTTTTAATAATTAAGATCGATATAAACTTTACCAATTTTTCTATCAATCAAAAACCTGATGCACTATTTTTGTTTCTCTCTCTTTCTTTTTATTAATTTTCACAAAAAATAAATTCTCGGTAAAAGATACAAACGATGGAGAAAAGTTGGTCTTATGGACAATAAAACAAATTCAGTACTATGTTTGGTCTAAATAGTTCAATTCGTGTTGATATTTACATGAACAGTTTAAATTCATAAAATTTATAAATTTGTATTAGATTTAAACTCATATGGACGAATCTCAACATAAATCGAATATATATTTTTGGACATCAAACTGCAACCGATATTCATAAAAAACCTCCCCTTCCGATGTAGAAGCTTTCTCTGTCACTACTCCCAATGATTTCTTTTGGAGGCCCCCAAAAATCAAAAAATGCACTGTAATAAATATCATATTTAGATTTTTGAGGGGTTGAATTGGAGGCCCTAGTATTTTTCGAATTCTCCAATTTTAGTGGTGTTTTGGTTTTTTTTTTTTTTGAAATAGTATTAATAAATTTTTTGGCCTCATACATAACCAATCCATAAGTTCAACAACATGCCTATAATTTTTTTTTTCTATTTTTTGAGTTTTCTAAAATTAATAAAAAAAATACTGTCAAGGTTGTCAAAATATTGATTGTTAAGAAATTCCAAATTTATTATTATTGTACCTTTGAGTTATTTTCCTTTTTAATCTTAATGAACTTTTATTATTGTACCGTATGCCACAGGTAAAGAAAAAACATCTTCTATAAATCAGAATCATACCTTATTTTTTTATTGTGTGACAGTACTTATGCAGAGCGTCACGTTGAAGTAATTTTATTGAAGGTATTCACACGAAATACATATAAAGCATGTATTTTAACTTAATAGAATCACGATTTTTTCATAATATTAAAACTAATAAATTAAATCGATAGTATTGTTTCCATATTTTCAAAAAATAATATGATTCATTGCATCCAATGAGCCGCAATGATATGTAATGATGAGTTGCAATCAATAATTTATAGTGGCTGGCTCAAGTTTGTTTTTATTTTATTTTTTTTCTTCTTGCTATGGGGTGGAACGTTTCATTGCGACTCGTAGACAATAATGAATTATTGAGATAATGTTACTTTTAAATTTTCAGAAAAATAATACTACCAATTTATTTGATTATTTCCGTATGCTATGAATAAAAAATCGATAATAAAACTGAAATTTCTTCCCCACTTCCTCTTCTTTGCTTTGAAAATGGCGTCAATCAAGAAGCATGACAAGTGTTCCAATCTAAACCGCAATGCTGCAATGTCTCCAATAATTCCGTACGATCGTAAAGGAGCCGCAATGCCAGTTATGGAGACAAGAATCAGAAATAAAATCTGATAATTGGTCTTATTCCATCAAAACCGTATAACATTTTGATGGGTTTGACAAGGATAGCGGAGATAAACACCCCTTTACCCCTTATCTCTTGTTTATCCAGCTCCCAAATAGAGGTTTGGAAATAATATCTGAAGATATTTCTTACAACTAGCTAAAAAGTGATTGCAACAGATAATCTCTGGAAAGTCAAGGCTCCTTCAAATCAGAGTGAAAAATGAATTATTTGGGTTCGGTTCGACATGGTTAAAAATTCGTAATTCAGAAATAATTGAGAAATAATTTGAAATTATCCGGTTCAGAAATTTCAGTTCCACAAAGGAGCAAAAAAATCAAAAAAATAAAAAATAAAAAATTCACAAAAATTATTCGCGAATATTTGTAAAATTCGGAAAAAAATTGTAAAATTTGTGAATTATTCGCGAATAATTCAGTTAAAGTTCGGTCAACCAAATAATTCGTCATTCAATTCGTTATCACAAAAAAAATGAATTATTCATGAATTATTCGCGAATAACTTATGACTCGAGAAGAGAGAGCCGTGGTGGTCCCCCCGGACCGCCCGGATCCCACGAGCGAATAGAAAGTTAGATCGACATGGTCCGCATTACAAGGTATTCGAATGACTACCGAAAAAAAAATAGAATTTTAACAAGAAGTAATCTACAGATTGGAAGATACAGCATGGCCGATATATGCTACATGTGTGAGCAAACGATGAGACTAATTTGAAAGAGCATCAAGAAACAACATTGTAAAAAAAAATCATCAAATTCATATATGTATTTAATTATAGGCTTCGGGCGCAATTATTTTATTGTCTTATGGCTTTTGGTTAGAATTTAACAATGATCAGTTGCAAATTATAACATATATAACATGAGCCTCATATAACATATATATACCTAGATTACAAAATTCCTTTGTAGTACCTTTAATATCACGGACTTACTGGTTAGCTAATTATATAGCTAATTAGTACGGTGGCGCTGCCATTTGCCGCAATTTTTATTAATACTCTCAATAAATAATTAAAATAATAAATCTGCCCTCGATTTTAAATTAATTTTAAAACACTTTGACCCCCTCACAATGGAGCGGTCCACTCTCTCAATCAAACCGCCCATGTGGGGCAGGTCACCTATTCCCACCAGACCACCCCAGTGTGGGACGGTTTGCTTTTTTTTTTTTTCTTTTTAAAACGCGACCCCCACGCCCCACACCCCTCCTCTCTCTCTCTGTCCCTGTTGCTCCGCCCAAACCCCACAAAAACGACCCCCGCCCCCCACCCTCCGCCCTTACCCCACAGAGAAGCCCCCTCCCCCCCCCCTACCCCTCTCTCTCTCGCTGCCACCCCCCTCTCTTTCTCTCGGCCACCCCCCCTCTCTCTCGGCCTCCCCTCTCTCTCTCTCCCTCTCGGACCACCCTCTCTCTCTCTATCGCAAGGCCGCCCCTACCCACCGAAGGTTGAGGTTAGGTGAGGCCGGAGTACGAATCACGAAGCAAAATCGATTATTTCCGAGTAACCCGACATAACTTATTTTATTTATGTTTTGTGCCTTGTGATTGGTAGAAATTGAATTGTTAATTATCGTGTGCGGGTTGTTGAATTTCCTGACGTGGGTTGTTGAATATCATTTGCTGGTTGATGGATATTGTCTGTGCGGTTGTTGATTTTCCCGACGCGATTCATTTTATTGTTACACCATTTTTAAAATTATCCAAAATCAAGGTTAACAAAATTAGGGTTTAGGGTTCAAAATTAGAGTTTAGGGTTTCTATAAAATCTCACTAATTAGGGTTTACGGTTTAAGGTTTAGGGTTTAGGGTTTCTTTAAAATGTAATAATTATCGTATATCAGGGTTTAGGGTTTAGGTTTTTTTTAGGTTTTGGGGTTTTTTCAAGGTACTAGGGTTTAGGGTTTTAATGCATGAATTATGCCTTTATTTTTTAGGATTTTTTTTAGGATTTAGGGTTTAGGAATTGTTTAGCATTTGTAGAAATTATCTAAAATGTTAGTGTAATAATCTAGAAGTCAATTATAGGATAATTTATTCTATATATTTATTCATGTAATGAATGATTAATAAAGATATCATTTTGTTTCCTTGAGATTATCGCATTTATGAATCATTTCGAGTTAAGGACTTGAAATTGTAGAACTCCATATAGATGATAAATATCTTAAATAGTCCGTGTAATTAGCAGGAAACACTAATTGACCGGAAAAATGTTAGTATGTGGATTAAATGATGGTTAAGTTTTACAAACCATAGACAAAGAGTTGTCATTTTAATCACATAGATACATGTTAGAAACATTGTATTTGACAGACACTAAACTGAACATTAATGGATTGTGTCGTGTCAATAATGTTTCATTCAGTGTTAAGTTATAAAGTATGCGGTATTCGTCTTTCCTACAAAAATAAGAAGTGTGTATTCGTGAGTGTTGTGGACGCTATCCGTAAAAAAGTAGCTATAACAGATGACATTTCAGTATACATACTTGTGCGAGGGGGAGATGTTCACCAAGACTACTATTGTCCCTCGTATATAATACGAGTGATGGTATTACTAGGCCTCTTATAAAATAGGGTTATCAGCGCGCGATATGATTAAAGAGTTAATCATATTGATAATCTATTTAAGATCGAGAAAAGATTAAGTTTGCAAGGAGGACACATACCTACCTTCAAATTGATCTGATACTAATGAGACAAAAGAATTAACACGAGTAAATTATTTGACTGGATTATGATATTGTATTGTACAAGATCATCTGTGTCAATTGGATAGTCATAATGCATTCTGTCAGATGCCGCTTATGATTTATAGAATTAAAAGGAGTTTTAATTCTATTGCCAACATAACACATATCCTATCGGGTCACACCAATAGAAAAGTAATCAGAGAATTTATTATTAATTATAAAGTGTTATAATTAATAAATAATGTCATAGAGATGACAAGCTTAAACAGATTAAATTTATAAGCGTGTACGCCACTTTGTATAAATTTATCACCAACAACAATCGCAAGAAATATAATTATTCAGAATAATTATATTGATAATAAATAGATTAAAAATGTTAATTATGAATTAACATTTTAGGTCAAAAGCCCATTGAATTTGGGCTTAAATTAAATTTAGAATTTAATTCAAAAGCCTAAATCAAAAGCCCAAATTAAACCAATTGAATTATTGGCTTATGGCTCAGGGGCATTTTGTAAATGCCCTAGAGCTGACTTTGCCAAGGGTATTTTGGTCATTTGCAAACCGACCCTATAGGCCTATATAAAGGCTTGAGGGGTGAGAGAAAAATATAATTCAATTGATTCGAATATCATTTCTCTCTCTCGGGTTTTTCCTCTCAAATAGTGATTTGCGTAGAAAATAAAGAATACGTAATCCACGTATATTCTTGCGAGTTATGAGTAGAGTTTTTTGCGAATAACGCTGGTATAGTATTTTTGGCAAAAAGAAATACCAGCTCTTTGGTTATTCCTGGTGGATACTGGCAAATGCATCAAACGTCTGATGTTCCGTAACAGAGTTAGACTCCACTTCCAATTGAATTTGGAATAAGGTACAAATGTTGTTTAATTTATTTAAATGTTAAATAAATTTAGTTTTAGAAATCAATCCGGGAGTAGATCCTCGGCTTTTGGTAGAACGTAAAATTTTTATTTTACGCTCTTTCCGCACCATAAGCCTAAATAGAATTTAGCGGTAAATTCTTAAATAAGAATTTGGCAATAAATTCTCAAACAGAATTTCACAGTAAATTCAGAAAACATAATTTAGTGGCTGAATTCCCCAACACAAAATTGTTTAGAAATTGTTAGAAATTGTTTGCAATAATAATTTGCATTAATTAATGTAAATAGAAAAAATATGTTAGAAATTTAGTAACCGACTATTTTCAAATGTAGTATGGCCAGACCAAGACGGAGATGATCACGATATACTATAGAGACCGGGGAGAGTTCAGATGCCCCCATTGGAGAGGCTCCCGTGCGGAGGCCTCCGGTGCAGAGGCTACTAGTATAGAGGCTCTCGGAGCAGAGTATCTCGTTCATGATGCTGACACATTTAGTCTTCTTCTGTGGATTCCACATATTAAGCACCGTGTCGCATACGTATATATAGAGGTACGTTGGTTTTTTATATGTAATTTAAATAGCATTATTTACTATGTTATATAATCAGTTGCTTAAATTGAAATCGTTATTAAATGCAGAATGAGACGATGTTGACAGTGAGACATCGCACCCCTGAGATACCCTACGTCCCTCATCCATTGATGGCGAGCGGTGTATCATGAACCTTGGCTTATATCAGCTAGCCACCATTCCTCTAAGTAAGATCGATCAGCCTCTCATTTGCAGTCTAATAGAGAGGATGGCACCCAGAGACTCATGCATTTCACTTTCCGGTTAGGGAGAATGACAATCACCCTAGCTGACGTGAGAGCCTTATGGGGTTTATAGATCGATAGCGACCCCATATGCGGTGTCTCGGACCATCCAGACTTGACGAAGATGATCTGGGAGCTGTTGGGGGCCGAGCCATAGGCGCCTGCAAAAGAAGAAGAAGAGAGAGGAGGAGGATGAGTTCTGGTATTCTTGATATTGTATTAGTCTAGCGTCGATCCGCATCTACTTCTCCCAATGTCCGATAGCCCCCGATACCACTGACGAGGAGGCGGTGAAGAGGTAACCATAAACATTTGGAAATTACAATATGTTCTGAACTCAACAATAATAACAATGATTTATGTTGATTATTTTACAATGCAGGGATGTTAGGGTGTTTGTGTTGTACTTATGTAGCAGCGTTATGTTCATGGATTGTAGTGGTGATGCAGTCCCGATTATGTTTCTCTCTCTGCTGAAGGACATTGAAAGGCCATCGAGGTGGAACTGGGGTAGAGCTGTGATCACCACTTACTACCAGAGCATGTTGTCATGCTTGCCTGGTAAGTTTCTACTAATATTTGTAATTTTTATGCGTTTCAAATATTAGGGTTGAATAATTACCAAAATTGCACCTACGTCCAAATTTAGGTGAAGATAAGCAGATTGTCAGGCCACTTCTTCTCCTTCAGCAGTGGTTGGTCACATCTACCAGTATGTCCGGCCTGTTATGCCACATCAAACCTCATTTCTGGACTAGACTACACTCCGATAGATGCCCCCGCATACGGTGCCATATAGGGTAGTTACCACATATACGAGAATATCAGGCAGGGGGAAACCGTAGGGATTTCTTATGTTCCGAGGTCAACTCCAAATGCTTCACGAGAAGAATGTCACCTGGTACCCCTACGTACTTTCTACGAGAACAACCTTCTTAGCCAGCTGACATTGGAGCAGAAAGATCTCTGGTATTATCGGGGGGTCGTGCATATGTTTCTGGATAGTTAAGTATCACTATACTGATCGAGTGCCCCGTCAATTTGGCTTGGATGCGTTTGTCCCCGGACTGGCCATTGATGGACGAGCAGCATACCACTAAGCTGCACAAGTAAGTACCTACTACTTAATTCATTATTTTTTATTACTTGTTCAGTCTTACAACGTTGCTATAATATAGTTTAATTAATTTATATTACAGGACTAACCACCATAAACCCAAAGTCGACTGGAGCCAGCGTCACGCGGAAGATTACCAGAAGGCACATTCCCGCAGGATCACTTATGGTCCCCGCCTACGGCTGATGATGTCGGCTTGGGGGCTGGGCCTTGGGCATTGAGATATGCCGTTATGGTATCAGAGGTGGGGCAGTGTCGTCGGTATATCTACAGGGGAACTATAGTGAGACCCTTCGATGGAAACTCATGGGTGATGCCTCAAAGACTTACTTGCCTTCCGGACCGGTCCTGGCTGGCAACGTTAAATTTAACAGAAACCGACATATTAAAAAATTAAATGTTTATTTATGCGTTTCTCTAATAATAACGAAAAAATATTTTGTGTAAGCTTTTGTCTGGTATTAGAGGGGTGGCACACAGCCTGGTGTGCATGGCGTAGATTGATTGGAGGACTCTGGCTGGGACGGGCGCCTCATTGACACCAGTCGTGGAGGACTCTGGCTGGGCCGGGCACCTCATTGGCATGTTGCACAACAGTGGGGAGAACATCAATTAGCGTGAGATAATGCCCACACCACGAGATCCAGATCAGCCCCGAGTAGCTATCTACAAGGATGAGATGCCGCCACTACTTCCTGCAAGTGATTACAAGTTAATATGAAGGTGGTCATACACAATCATTTCTCTTTAAAAATCTATTCTTATTAATTATCTTCAATTCTGCAGAGGATGACTCGGGTTAGGCGTTCACTAATGGGTGTTGAATAACACGCATGGAGCGCTTACTACAACAAGTATGGAGTCCGGTGCAGATTAGCGAGGTCAGTGATTTTCTTTTTTTAATTAACTTACCAGTTATTTGTATGTAACAAAACTAATATTGTTTACATGTAGGATGGGGCTCTACCTGGCAGGCCAACCCCGAGTTCACTATGACTAATCTTACTAGAGATGATACCGGTATGGGGTACAGAGCCTCCACAGACCACGATACGCATATACCAGAGAGCACGATAACGAGGCCAGTGGGAGTGGGGCACAGGCTGAGATGCCTTTGCCTCTGCTATATTTAGCACACCGCCTCCGGCCACGTATCCTTCTACTTGGGAGGCTAATCCATGGGAGATGCGTACAGCCAGTGATCTAGGAGGATCTCCCATGGGTCCGCCGTACACAGTTATCTTTGCAGGATGAGGATCCATGGGCAGCCGGTGCGGCGTTGGAGATGGATGTGGATGATCTCCAGGATGACGAGGAGGAGGAGGAGGAGGAGGAGGTTCACTTGAGGCGTCAGCTGCCGCACAGGAACCGCCATCCACCTCCTAGGTTGGATCTCTTCGATCGTACGCAAGCTATCGTCGTTAGGTTTTCATGTTTTTTTTTAGTTAGAGGGATTTGTAGTATTTATGTTTGAGTTGTTATATTTCATGTTTGGATTGTTAGATTTTATGTTGTAGACTTATCATTTAGATTATTTAGTTTGTTGTTTATCTAGTCGAAAAAACCAATTTATAACATTAACCAAAATTATAACAAATAAAACTACAACAAATAGATAACATGTATAAAAACATTACAACAATAAAATTTATAATTGTCAATTATAAACTATAACTATAATTATTATAAAAATTATAACATATAAACTACAATAAAACATTACCACAAATAAAAGTATAATCGTCAATTATAAGTTTATAACAAATATAACTATAAATCATTAAAATTGGACTCTGTAAATTACAAAATAAAAAATGATATAGCATTTAAAAAATAATAATAAAACCAAACCGTCCCACATTGAAGCGGTCTAGTGGGAATAGGTGACCATCCCACAATGGGGCGGTTTGGTTGGAGAGTGGACTGCCCTCACTGTGGGGCGGTCAATGACGTTTTTTAAAATTACTTTAAAACCGAGGACAAATTTGTTATTGTTATTTTTTTGAGAGTAATATAAAAATCTCGGTGCCATTTGCAGCAGGATATGCATATATAAATAATCTTTCTAGAGCAAAACTAGAGTGTGATGTGCTCACACCGTGAGCGCACCTCCTATAGAGTGCATTTTCAAAATTCAAATAGTCGATTCGACTCTTCCAACGGGTTCTTCATATTAAATGTCCTTGGAAACCAAATTTTACATTTTTTGGAAATTTTTACTATTTTTTCAAAATCATTTGTTTTTCAAATGTAAACATTATTGTTTAGTTTAATCAAATGATTTTGAAAAAATAGTAAAAAAATTTTCAAAAAATTAAAATTTGGTTTCCAAGCACAATGTTAATATGAAGAACACGTTGGAAGAGTCGAATCGACTATTTAAACTTTGAAATGCGGTCTATAGGAGGTGCGCTCACGGTGTGAGGCACATCACACCCTAGTTTTGCTCATCTTTCTAGATGATGATCACACTCTCCACTATCCAGATAGAGTCCACAATGTATATATAAACACATTCCGTGCAAAACTAGATGATGATCACACTCTCCACTCTCCAGATAGCATAAAAGCGAGCATTGAACAATTATTATGATTTTCTTCGAGAAGCATCTCTTATTAAAAATAATATTATTATTGTCTCCGTGCATTGTAACGGGAACATACTATAATGAGAACAAACAAAAAAACTCAAACAAAATAACATATTTTCATTAAAAAAATAAATTGAATGACAAATAACATTTCTTAAATGACATATACACATAAATAACATTCTTTAAATTACATTTCCTTTATCTTTTGACATATTTTCATAAAAAAATCTCAAACAAAATGTCATATAGAATGACAATAACATTCCTTAAATGATATAAAAGTAGAAAAAAATGAAGACATGACCAATCAATTATTAATCCATTTAAAAATACTTAAATAACATTTAAAAAATAGAAATAAATAATGACCAATTAGAAAAATGATACAATTTGAATGTGAAGAATACGTGTGACGAGTACGTGTCTAGATAAATTTAGACTTCTACAAGTAAAAAATATAAAAAAAATGTATAGAATCAGAATATTTGATCGGATGGCTGATATTCAATCTAAACTTTCATCTTTTAATTGAAGTTGTTGTTGGATCAGAACATCTACATGCATAATATAATAATGGAGATGTAACAGAGAAAATGAATTGTCCGTAATAAATGATAATTAAATGTGCTCGCAGAATGTCACGATCACTAAGAAGTTTAAATTTGAAATTATCTGTAATAATTAGAAACCTAGTCCTATCAGTTGGTATTTAGATCCGGAGATCTTTTATTTATTTATTTTCTTTTTCTGATGCCTTGTCAAATTGGTGCTCTAGACGCTCCACCAAACCATATAAAATTAGGCCTACTTCCACTATCAAATATTTATCATTTAGTTGGGGACCTGGTGATGTCAAATCTCCTATAATGGAATCCAGTTCCTGTGAAAGGGGTATTGTCGGTAAAGTGGCTGTTTTCTTGCCACTAACTATGATTAAGGTTTAGGATTGATGCTTAATTAAGGTAGGATTAGGGATAATGGATCTAGAATATTAAGTGGCAAGTATTGTATGTGCTACTTAAAAAAAATATTAAAATGAGTACATTAGGATTACAAAAAAGATTATACAAAGTTGGTGTTAGTTCATTTATTAATGTTAAGTGCTAATAAAACCCAACTAAGCAAAAACGTTTTCATCATGTAAAATCTGCATGCACTATCTTTTTTGGAAGAAGGGAAACCACTAAATAAATTGTACAAACAGTTTAAGAAGTAAATGATGCAATTGTTGATTAATTATTGATTTTTAAGTTGATGACTGATTTTCTCACAAGACATATATGAAGTGGTGTTCAAGGTGGAGGCAGAAATTATTTAATAGATTTATAGTATATTCTAACTTCAATTTAATATTTTTAGAAAAATGGGAGTCACAAGGAGCAATTTTTGAGAAAAATGTAAGGATTATTTTTTAATTTATTTTAATAATTTGTATAGAATGGTATAATTTTTTTAAAAAAATAGGGGGTCAATTGATCCCATAATACACATTTAAATCCGCTATTAATGGTGCTCGGAACAGAAGTAATCTTAGATTATTTAAATCAAGAGGCGTTTTATATTCAGTTACACCCTCCTTGTTGAGACAAATCACATGTCCATGGTATATGTTTGCCCAATTGACACATTTTTAATTATAAGGTAAGATGTTATTACACATTTGGTGGTCCCATTCCTATCTTGCCCGATTATAATGAAAAAAAAAAAAAAAAGATCGATCAATTGGTACTAATCAATTTGCTTGGATTTCACACTATCACAGTAACTAAATATTAATTCAGTGAAAGACAAAACAAGTACACTTCTCCAAGACTCCAAGTTTCTTTCTCAAGAAAAAAAATGAAAAGAGTACATTTATATAGTACAAATCATATCATTGCCAATTAGGTACACCATTAATTGATCTTCTAATTCTTTCTTCTCTTCTCAGTTCTCTCTTTTCGAAATAGTGAAGATAGCCACCAGTTTCTATTAAAACTTAAAGATGGAGTCTAGATACCAGAACCCGGTACCAGTAGCTTTCCTACATTAACTAATAATACCATCCAACAACAGAAGAATTAATTCCCTCCGACAACAGAACATGCATAACAAGCAACAAAGAGTGAGGCTATGGTACTATACATACTGCGGATTGGTTCGTACTACTTGAATCAATATCTCCGTTTTAAAATTTAAATAGTCGATCTAAACCGTTCAACATAATTTTCATATAAATGTACTTGCAAACTAAATTTACATTTTTTATAATTATTTTACTACTTTCTTTTATATATATATGTAGAAAATCACTACTTCCATGGTCTAGAATTTTTATATGAAGTAGTTTTCTATCTATTTAAAAAGCTGGTAAAAAAATTGTAAAAAACAAAAGTGAAAATCGACGCATACATTTTCATATGGAGATCATGTTAAACTTCAAATCGACTATTTAGACTTTGAAAAAGGATATATTTGATCCATAGTACGGACCAATATGCGGTATGCATATTACCATAGCCTCACTCCAACAAAATATACATTAGAACTAAGAAGTAATAGCAACGCTCAAACAAGCTAAATTTCATTATCCTCATCCTCTACGCCTGACTAGGGGTGAAAACGGAGGTGAATAGGAGCGGATAGTGGTAAAATCATATTCATATTCCTTTTTAATTTTTCAGATACTGATACGGATCGGATATCAACCGGATACAAATACGGATACGGATTGGATCGGATATTTATTAAAATAATATTAAAAATACCAAAGTTCAATAATATTTATCTAATTTTAATGGTGAATAACAATATTTTGTCATAATATATATTAAAATATATGATATATATCTACTATTCGGAGACGGATAATTGAAACATAAAATCATATCAGTATCCATATCCACACAGATATTCAGATATCATATATACACATCTAATTTTTCCCGATATTTTTATTAAAACCCCCAAAAAAAACAAATTATCAAATCTGCTCCCACTCCAAAGTTATAATTATTTCTACCCTAACCGCCCGTGGGCTGGGCGGTCCACTTTTCCCACCAGACCGCCCAGCAGCCGGGCGGTTCCACTTTTCAAAGCTGACCGCCCAGGGGATGGGCGGTTCCACTATGAAATTTTTTTTTTTATAAGGTTTTATGTTTTAATTTGTTTGAATGTTTTATATTAAATTGTTGTAATTATTTGTTTGAATGTTTTTATATTAAATTGTTGTAATGATTTTTGAATGTTTTATATTAAATTGTTGTAATGATTTTGTTTGAATGTTTTATATAAATTGTTATAATGATTTTTGAATGTTTTATATTAAATTGTTGTAATGATTTGTTTTAATGTTTTATATTAATTGTATGATATATATTTATTATTTGTTGACGATTATATTTTATAATTGACGATTATTTTTATATGTTATGTAATTGTGTAGTTTTAATATAATTGATTAGTTTTATATTAAGTTTGTTAATGTTTAAATGTTCTAAATGGTAATCTAAATAGTAAGTCTAAACAATAAAGTAGGTAATCTAAATGGTAAGTCTAAACATGAAACATAACAGTCCAAACAATTCAATCATAAACCCTAATTTAACAATTCAACCCTAATTTAACAATTAAATCGCGACAGGAAAATCAACAACCCGCACACGATAATTAACAATTCAACCCTAATTTATAAACTTCAGTTTTGTCAACCCTAAATCCCTAAACTACAAACTCTAATACCGAAAACCCTAATTTTGAACAATTCAATCGTTTCGGGAAAATCAACAACCCGGACACGATAATTAACAATTCAATTCTACCAATCGTTCCAATGCCAATACAAGATACAAAATATAAATTAAAAAAATTATTTAGAAACTTACCCGAAAATAATCGGACTGTCGCCGATATGGCCGAAATTAGGGTTCGGGTGAGAGAGAGAGAGAGAGAGGAAGAGAGAGAGAGGAAGAGGGAGAGGAAGAGGGAGGAAGAGAGAGAGAGAGAATGGCAGAAGAGAGAGAGAGAGGAAGCTCTAGAGAGAGAGGAAGAGAGGGAGAGAGAGGAAGAGAGGGAGAGAGAGAGAGAGAGAGAGAGAGAGCTCTAGAGAGAGAGGAAGAGAGGGAGAGAGGGAGAGAGAGAGAGAGAGAGACTTCGGCTGGGGTGGTGGTTCGGGCGGCGACGCGGCGGGGCGGCGACACAGATGGAGGCAGAGACGAAAGAGAGAGAGATGGGGAGCGGTCTGCTCCCAGCGGACCGCCTATAAAAAAAAAAAAAAATTCATAGTGGACCGCCCTGCCCCTGGGCGGTCAGGTTTGAAAAGTGGACCACCCGGACGCTGGGGGGTCAGGTTTGAAAAGTGAACCACCCAGTGGCTGGGCGGTCTGGTGGGAAAAGTGGACCGCCCAGCCCACGAGCGGTTAGGGTAGAAATAATTATAACTTTGAAGTGGGAGCAGATTTGATAATTTGTTTTTTTTTTGGATTTTAATAAAAATATCGGTAATTTTTCGAATACGGATCGGATATTATCCATACCGTTTTCACCCCTACCGCCAACCCATCATGTTCCATCTGCGGTAGTAGCTGAAGCTCTGACACCTGCATTAAAAACCCTCTTGAACTTGCTATGGAAGAGCCGACACATCGCTTGGCAAAATTTATTGGAGCTTAAATTATGTATCAGTATTTCTAGCCGTACACCAAAAATTCTTGCTTCAGTTCATCTCTTTCCTCTGAATTAACCATATAAATATTATTTTAAAACACAATATATGTTTTATTCCTCCCAAAGAATAATTGGCAAGGAAAGAAGTGACTAGGACCACATATGTTGGAGCTACTATTGGAAGGGAAAATCAATACAAGCATTCACATCTCTAAAATTATCACAAGAAATGGAGAGCATTCCTTGCTAGAAAACAAAGGCGATATTTGCAATTGTGGATCATTTACATTGTTATCTCATCTGGAAATTTTGCAATTGTAGATCATTTACATTGTTATCTCATCTGTAAATACTGGAGAGAAATTTGGATATATAGGAGGTCGACATGATTGTGAGATGCCAAGTGGTCACGAAAGACTAATGACTGGACTCAACGAGGGATTGGAATAAAGGCTAGATTCTAAAGGTGTAATGGTATGGTCCTCGATATTGGGTAGACAAGAGGAGACACCAGAAAGACCCTGTCTTGTCGATTCAAGCACTGAATCATTGATACAGTAAAGTTAGCTGACGTGCTTAATTAAAGCAGATGCGGCCCCGCCACCACCGAATTGTAAAGCAAGAAATGCTTCGTAACCCCGCATGTGGTACTTCTACACGTGCTCGGATTTGGTCTGCCCAACTTTGTTTTTATTTTTTCAATATCCAAGTATTTACTTAAATTAATTCTTTGGCTAATACAAATGTCTTCGATTAAGTATTTTCTTAGACTAAGGCTATGGTATTAGGCATAGTGTGGATTTGGCCTGTACTATGAAGTAATATTTTCGTTCAAATAGTCGGAATTTGTATCCCCCAAGTTACCTGAGGTACAATGATTAGAATCGGACCGTTCTTTTAACCTAACACGAATCTCAAAACGGACCTCTAGATTTATCATAGGCACCAGATTGAGTTTGTTCTAACTAGGATTAATTCAGACAGTCTATTACCCATTACACCCCTCCAATACCTGAGGGGAGACAGATCCAAAATAGTCAATTTATACCTTTCAGAATGATCTCCACATGAAAATGTATACCTTTCAGAATGATCTCCACATGAAAATGTACTTTCACACTAAATTTTTTATTTTTTTTATTTTTTTATGAGTACGGTTAAAATGCAGCATTGGTTTTGTAACCCAACCATACCCCACATTCCTATCTCCGTTTTCAAAGTTCAAACAGTCAGTTCGAACCACTCAACATAATATTCATATTAAAATGTACTTAGAGACCAAATTTTATATTTTTTGAAATTTTTTTACTATTTTTTTTATAGGTACAAAATTACTTTTTTTGGATAGTCCAGAAGTAGTTATTTTGTACCTGTCAGTAATAATTTCCAAAAAAATATAAAATGTGGTCTCTAACCACATTTTAATATGTAAATCATGTTGAGCAGTTCAGATCAACTGTTTAAACTTTGAGAACATAAATAAAGACGTGGGGTATGATTCGGACACAAACCAATGGTTTATTTTAACCAGTGTTCTAAATAGCGCGCTATAGCGACGCTATAGCGCCGCTATAGTGTTTTTGGACCCTAAACGCTAAGCTATGGCATGAAAATACGCTAATTGCGCTACGGCCGCTATAGCGGTAATAGCGGTCCGCTATAGCGCATAGCGTGTAGCGCGCTATGCATATTGGGCTTTTTTAGACAATTTATACGGGCTTAAATAAAGATCCATAAAATTTATTTTGTATAGAAAAAAAAATAGAATGAATCATGATGCTTAAGATATTTTGTATAGAAAAAGATCGATAGTTTATGATATTATTATGGATATTTGAACCATGGACTTTTGTACTAGTTCAATATGAATATTATAATTTTTTAATTAATTTGGTATTATTTATTGTTCTATGAAACTTTAGATAATGTTAATATATAGTACAAATATATAATATAATTTTTGTAAAAAAAAAAAAAACGCTATTTGGAATAGCTTCCGCTATAGCTACGCTATTCGCTATAGCTTTTTTTGTAGCCTTCCCGCTATGACGCTATAAACGCTATTTAAAACATTGATTTTAACCCTCCTCTTTTTAGATAGGTTGAATATCACTACTCTCTTAAATGATCTAGAATTTTTAGATCAAGTAATTTTCTAGCTAACATTTTATATAGAGATCATGTTGAATGGTTCAGATCGATTGTTTGAAATTTAAAAATAGAGATATTGATCCATAGTACGGACCAATCCACGTTATGCACAGTGCCATAGCCTCACTCATTTTCTTATGTTCAGAGTAAAGAATGATATAAATTATGTGCATACAGTAGAAGATGAATGTAATGATCTAACAAGATAATTTTATGTTTGCATTTATTTAAAGAAAAATCTAATGTATGGGTTTTCAATAATTAATTGAAATAGCAAACAATTATGTTAGTTTTGCAGCTCCTACTTCATCAAGAACCCAATTTGTGCATATCCCCAGCTACCATTATAAATGAAAAAAAAAAGGCCCTCTTTTTGCAATGGCAGTGCTTGCCTGACTCGTCCTTGACACACAAGTGATCAAGTCTTGGAACTGAAGAAGAGAAGGCAAGCAGAGGGAGCCAGCAGACATCCATTAATTGGAGCAAGATTTGGGAGGGTCCAGTGAAAAGGTGGAGGCATTATTAGGCCAGTGAACTACATGCATTTCATTTGCAAATTATTAGTTCAATGAACTATCAGCCGTTGCATAACCCAGATTTATTATAAAAAAAAATTATCAAGCACCTTATAACCTGTGCTAAATTTTTAAATGAGAATCAGGGGACAAAGTTTTCTATCTGGCGATTGCGATATACGTGCATTGTATTATTATTTATTGGAGTGATGTACTTGATAATATTTTGAATTTTTCAAATGCATGCCTTTTCTTTTATTTTCTTTTATTTGTTTCTCCATCTGCCAGTAAAGTTACTTTCAGACTTTCAATTGTTAAAATAATTCAATTACTTCAAACTTAATTATAATATTTTATTAATGGTTTGTTTCAAGTTCCGTGACGAAAAATTGGAACAAAAACAATGCCGGGTGTTTTTAATATGTTAGACAGAACCTCCAGCAATTTGCCGAAATTTTTATTCATATCCACCATTAAAATAAAAAACTACACAAATATTCTCATTTTTTTTCTAAAAAAATGTTCCAACTGCTCAGATTTTAGAAATTTCAAAATGAAAACACTAAACTAAATTTGTTATAAAATACAAAACTAAATCTCAGCAGTTGTCCTTTTTTATCATAACAGATCCTAGATCCGAATACAAAAAATGCTAAATTAAATTTTAAAATGAAAATATTTACATGAATAATATTTGAACTAAAAGAATGAAAATATAACAAAAAAAAACATAGATATGAGACTTAATATATTTACATGAACAATGTCAAAGAAAAAAATATAATAAATAATAAAAAAATAAAAATTTAAAAATAATTAATCGAAAAAACTCAAATTTGAGTGCTTCTCTTTATTTTTTGCACTGCGCCAGCATTCCTTCACAGAGAGAATTTACGGTCCCCGTGCAATATCGATATTTGACTGGGATCTACTGCCATTAGGACTAGGTGTGTAAACGGATCCGGATTATCCGTTCCGAATCCGCTTCGAATTCGATTATTATCCAAATCCGGATTAAACGAAGCGGATAATTTATGAATCGGATCCAGATAATTATTGAATAACTAGATAGTACCCGATCCGGATACGGATTCGGTCAGATATGTCTAAACGGAGCGGATATCTAGTTCTATCAGGAACCCGTTTTCTTTTTCTTAGAATGTTAACAGCGCGCTAGTAAACGGATCAAACATCCACATTCTATTCGGAACTAGGGGGGTTCATCGGTTTGGTTTGGTTGAAACCGAACCGAACTAGACAAAACAAAGTAATAAGTCAGTTTCTAAAATAGAACCGAACCGAACTGATTTAGCATTGCAACCAAACCGAACCGAACCACAAAGTTTTATTTCAGTTTGTTCGGTTCAAACCAATTTTTTTTTTTAGTGAAAGCAATTGATTTATAATAAACCAAAATATATATTAAAAAATAAACGGGAACGGTCCGGATCAAATTTATAATATATAAAAGTTTGATCGATTCAGTTATTTCAGTTTTCAGTTATTTCAGTTTTGAAAATTTTCAAACCGAACCAAACCGAAATGCGGTTTTAAAAAACAAAATGAACCATTAACAAACCGGACTAATGAACACCCGCATAATCGGAACCCACATATTCTCAACACCTCTCCCCTCTCCGCACTCTACAGATATATGAGCGTCCAACTAGGGAACTATACACTAACCCCATTCTATGTCTCCGTCAGTTGTGGGACTAACTCATCTCCCATACCATCCGGATACCAACTTTTTTTTCTTCTGAATAGTTCTGATATTTGAATATGAATTGGACCGGTGCAACATGATGGGCCCGAGCAGCTTTATCATCTCAATTTCAAATAT